>CALNHX010010401.1:0-40607 GCA_940337035.1 Agriotes lineatus
GTTCATATACTAAAATAGTTTTCATTATACAGGCTGGCTCGAAAAAGTGGGAAAATCAAACTTACTTTTTTTAATTGAATGCCCTGTATTTGGGTAGATTAAAAGCTTTGCGATGATATATTCATCATTTTGATATGAAGCTGTATGGGTCTAACGTTAACTGTTTAGATATATTAATGATTTTATACAAAAAATACTGACTTCTGGTGACTGATGTAAGCAACAGAAAACAATTGAATGAAGAAAAACGTTACTAAAAAATTACGATTTTGGTGAACTACCTTTCAAGTGTAAAATGGTAGGTCTCGGTATTAATGCTATACAGGGTGCTCAACATTTGCAAATTTAATTATTTCGATTTTTCAAATGGAACGCCCTGTATATTTTGGTATTTTGAAAATGCCTTTTAATGAGCTTTCTTTTGATATCTACTTCATACCTCTAAGTTCAACTGTTTTTTAGATATGCGTGTTTGAACAAAAAACCAATTTAAACTTCTTAAGATGCTTTATTCCAAGGGATACAAAATAAACGCCGTTAAGATATTGGTTTAAACACTAGAGTTCTCCAAACAAAAGATAAACGAAGTTTATAAAATAAAAATCCAGCCACTACTCAAAACTAGAAATAACAAGTATGGAAAAACGAAAAAAACAGAAGAAAATTAAATCTGAAGAGCGATTGAATTTCGAGCTAGAAAATGAACTGCCAAAAGGAAGCTCATTAAAAGTAGTTTCAAAAGTACAGGGATATACAGTTGCGATTATGAGTTCTCTGTACAGATTTAATACTCAGAGTTGGAAAGGATTTGAACTTTTAATGTAATTACGTAGGTATAGTAATTTGGTGTATTGGCTTTTATTTCAGTAGTCTGATTTTATTTGACCTTGGAATTAATTTATTTCTGCATTTATCGTTTTTCCCTGTTTATTATTCCTTGTATCAACATTGACTGAATTTATATTTTCTAAACCTAATTTTGTGTTTTATTTTGAAGAGCGCAAGTGTTTAAATCAATATTTTTAACGGCGTTGGTTTTTTATCCCTTGAAATAAAGCATCTTAAGGGGCTTAAATTGTTTTTTTTGTTCAAACACGCATATCTGAAAAAACAGTTGAAATAGAGGTATGAAGTAGTAACATATCAAAAAAATATCATTAAAGGGGCTTTTCAAAAATAGAAAAATATATAGGGTGTTCCGCTTGAGAAAAAATCGAAATCGTTAAATTTGCAAATGTTGACCACCCTGTATAGCATTATACCCATTTCCACCATTTCAAACTTGAAAGGTAATTCACGAAAATTATAATTTTTTAGTAACGTTTCCCTTCATTCAATTGTTTTCTATTGCTTACATCAGCCGCCAGAAGTTCAGCATTTTTTTATATAAAATCGTTATTATCTCTAAAACATTTGACGTTAGGCTCATACAAAATGATGAGTATTTCAAAGCAAAACGTTTAAGCTATCCAAATATAGGGCATTCCAATTAAAATAAATGTAAGTTTGATTCGCCACAGTTGTTCGAGCCACCCTGTATAATCAAAACTATTCTAGTAATATGCACCACCTTCGTACATACAACTTTTATATACACAATATTTATGTAACTTTCATAGCTTTAGAAATATTTTCCACCCCAGCTTCGTTGCCGTACCCTACTGTATTTGCTTTAAGGCTGTTTTTCTAATGTAGCCTATTTAAAATTTGATTCAGTTTGAAACAGAGTAAAGCTTGTTATCGAAATAAAAAATAAAATATAAGTTGTCATTTAAAAAATATTAATGACGTCATAACGTACAAGACAAGTGATACAAAAATCTTTTATTTTAAAATACTCAACAGTAATTACAAAAGTGGTGATAATTTTAACTAGATTCACTAGTGCACGAAGTTTACTAGTAGGATTTTTTAATAGCAAGAAAGATGAGTGTTAATCTAGTTTAAATTATAAAAGAAATTATTACCAAGAATTTAATTCGGCGTGATTATTTTTTAAACAGTCCAAGTTGTAGATAGGGTTTGATGGACCTTCCAGATGAGATTTTTTTTCCCGAAAGCGAAGATTAACGGAGTTTTAACGGAATTTTAAAGAACAACGGTGTAGTCAATTAGCATAATATATACTACAGAGAAACCACTGGACACGACAATTCAACTTCTAAAATTAATTGTTTCCTAAGTTTATGGGGGGGGGGGGGGGTGCATAATGGGAATTTTTTAGGAGGCCCGCCTTTTTTCGATAATCATCTGACGCGCAAGTTATTTTAATTTCCCAAGGAATGACTCACCCCTATTGTTTGAAAAAGTTGACCTTCAGAAACTATTGAACTCGTAGTGTCAAAATGACGAAGCACTGGAGCTGACACCTTGCGTTTTTTTATCGAGCTGCGTGACCGAAATGGTCTCTTCGAAACACCAATCATCAGAGATGCTATACAGGGTGTCAAACAAGCCAACATTGCAATGCTGTTATAATCGTTCCTTAGTTTTATTTAAGTTTCACGCATAGTTACTGGTGCTACAATTAGATTTGTCAGTCACATGTTGTCAAAATGATTCAATTTAGTATTGAAGATAGAATTTTTCTAGTGAAAAACGTTCATATGATTAATAACGGTTGGCTCATGCAAGACAATAGGCCATTCAGGACCAGAATTTTCTGCACTGTACATTGCCAAATTTAACATCTTCATTAGATGTTGACCTTGAACGTATAGGTTAATTTTTTTTAGCAGAACGATATTAAAATGGATGACTAAATTGACGTAAAATTTTTGCTTAAAACATTTTTCCAATTATTGTGACTCTAAATATATTACAAATATGATTTCCTACCTCAACCATTTAAATGCAGTGTATATTATGAGAACCTAAAATAACTTAACTGGAACTACGCTCTATTGAGTAACTCATCGTCTCCACATAATGTTTAACTAAAATTTAAAAAATATAACAATAATAATTATATGGAACTTAACACCACCTGAGGATGAACCATTAACAATGGTCTGTTTTACTCCTTGCACTTTCAACCTTGTTTATTATTTTAAAACCAAAATGTAAAATTAAAAAAAAAGTTTATTAAAACAATTTATACCAAGAGATGAAATTAAAGGGAAATGATACCTAAAGGATATTACCGATTTAAAAAATAACTTGCTTCAAAACAGATTCACCCCTTTTATGTCCTCGTCTTTTTAATATAATATTTTATTCAGCGAAACGTTACCCTTTTAATAAAATATACTGAATACTGAATTCGCGCGAAATTAAAATGGCCTCCGTGCATGAGAGAGAGAGTAGCTTCGATGAGGGAGACGGAAGATCTACCAGTTTGAAATTCAAATATTTCCGGGAAAATTCAAAATTAAAAACGACACCTGTGAGAAGTGCGCGCTCAGAAAACCAAGATGGCCGACACCCCGGGAGATTTAAATTCAAAAACTCGAACTTAGAAAAATAATCTGAAAAAAAAATTTTAATTCAAATATTCGCGCCAGAAAACCAAGATGGCCGCCGTGTAATTCCAGAAGCAAATTAAAAATTGCCGCCGCGTAATTTAATCAGTAGCACATATGTAAATTACATATCAAACTTCATATGTGATTAATTAGATCAATCCGCGAAAATTAATTAGATCAATCCGCGAAAATTAATTAGATCAATCCGCGAAATTAATTAGATCAATCCGCGGATTTAATTCGCGGAATTAGGTCAATTAATTTGATTGCTCCAATTACGGTGCCGCCTTACTACTTAGGGCATTCCAATTAAAATAAATGTAAGTTTGATTCGCTACAGTTGTTCGAGCCACCCTGTATAATCAAAACTATTTTAGTAATATGCATCACCTTTGTACATACAACTTTTATGTAACTTTCATAGCTTTAGAAATATTTTCCACCCCCGCTTCGTTGCCGGACCCTGTATGTGCGGTTTTTCTAATGTAGCCTATTTAAAATTTGATTCCGTTTGAAACAGAGTAAAGCTTGTTATCGAAATGAAAAATAAAAAATACAGGTTGTCATTTAAAAAAATATTAATGACGTCATAACGTAACAAGACCAGTGATACAAAAATCTTAAAATTATTTTAAAATACTCAACAGTAATTACGTAAGTGGTGATAATTTTAACTAGATTCACGAGTGGACGAAGTGCACGAGTGGGATTTCTTAATAGCAACAAAGATGAGTGTTAATCTAGTTTAAATTATAAAAGAAATTATTACCAAAAATCTAATTCGGCGTGATTATTTTTTAAACAGTCCACGTTGTAGATAGGGTTTGATGGAGCTTCCAGATGAGATTTTTTTTCTCGAAAGCAAAGATTAACGGAGTTACCGAATTTATGCGTTACTTAATATCTACACTGTATAAATAGGTCACTGAATCGTCTTATACAACCTTAAATTCCATCCATACCCTTTAGAACTCCATTAAGATTTATATGGTACAGATTGTTATAATGAGTGAGAATCTGAATTTTGTAAATAATGTTCTCTTTACCGATGAGTCAATTTAAAGAACAACGGTGTAGTCAATTAGCATAATATATACTACAGAGAAACCACTGGACACGACAATTCAACTTCTAAAATTAATTGTTTCCTAAGTTTATGGGGGGGGGGGGGGGGGGTGCATAATGGGAATTTTTTAGGAGGCCCGCCTTTTTTCGATAATCATCTGACGCGCAAGTTATTTTAATTTCCCAAGGAATGACTCACCCCTATTGTTTGAAAAAGTTGACCTTCAGAAACTATTGAACTCGTAGTGTCAAAATGACGAAGCACTGGAGCTGACACCTTGCGTTTTTTTATCGAGCTGCGTGACCGAAATGGTCTCTTTCGAAACACCAATCATCAGAGATGATATACAGGGTGTCAAACAAGCCAACATTGCAATGCTGTTATAATCGTTCCTTAGTTTTATTTAAGTTTCACGCATAGCTACTGGTGCTACAATTAGATTTGTCAGTCACATGTTGTCAAAATGATTCAATTTAGTATTGAAGAGAGAATTTTTCTAGTGAAAAACGTTCATATGATTAATAATGGTTCGCTCATGCAAGACAATAGGCCATCCAGGACCAGAACTTTCTGCACTGTACATTGCCAAATTTAACATTTTCATTAGAATGGTGACCTTGAACGTATAGGTAAATTTTTTTAGCAGGACGATATTAAAATGGATGACTAAATTGCAGTGTATATTATAAATCAGAACCTAAAATAACTTAACTGGAACTACGCTCTATTGAGTAACTCATCGTCTCCACATAATGTTTAAACTAAAATTTAAAAAATATAACAATAATAATTATATGGAACTTAACACCACCTGAGGATGAACCATTAACAATGGTCTGTTTTACTCCTTGCACTTTCAACCTTGTTTATTATTTTAAAACCAAAATGTAAAATTTAAAAAAAAGTTTATTAAAACAATTTATACCAAGAGATGAAATTAAAGGGAAATGATACCTAAAGGATATTACCGATTTAAAAAATAACTTGCTTCAAAACAGATTCACCCCTTTTATGTCCTCGTCTTTTTAATATAATATTTTATTCAGCGAAACGTTACCCTTTTAATAAAATTTGATGAATACTGAATTGGCTAATACTGATTACTTTAAAAAAATTAATTGAGTAACTAATTAGATATTTTCTTTAGATGTTTTCTCCTACTGTAACCTTAAATACATAAACAGCTGTTTTTCAAAATTTCTGTCACTGAATTTAAAGAAGAAAGTAGGTGTTTGCATCACATGTGATAAAAGTAAACCATTTTTATCACTAACGAGGGAAGTAATAGTGTTGTACCAATAAAAAAAAGCTGCACTCACATTTGCTTTTGACGTATCTGATTTAAAAGCATTGACACAACTGCATTCATATGCGACCAAGATACTTACATTTAGTTCCTACGAAGCCCTTTCCTCACTTGTATAACACTATACTAGTTTCTACTAATATTATATAAAAGTAGCAATATTGCATGAGTTTACTCTATATGAAAGTTCAACTTTTATCACTACATATGAAAGTGTGCGTTGATATGAAAATTTAATAAGTAACCAATTGTTTGCCTGTAGGAATTTTCATAATTTTGTCTTTTGCAACAAACTTTAGTATGCCAAAAACTGCTATATTTTAAGTTAATTTGTAATTTTCGTACTATGTGATATAAATTTATCTTTTTATATTCGTGGAAAAAACACATTTACTAGTCCCGATGAAGTACTGATGATTTCAGAGGCTTTCACGGCCATTGTCATTAAGTAACAGACGACTTCCGAGATTGGACCGTGTTAGTATTGAGGTGGAAGAACTCAAGGTTTGCCCACTTTCGTAACAGGCTTTATTAGGAGGAAAAGCAAAAGAGCACGGTAACACAACGTTAAACCACGCCAGAGGCGAAACTCTTCTGCAAGAGAAGGGCTAGAAAAGCACTGTAACTCAGCGAGTAAGCCACGCTAGAGGCAAAACTTTTCAGAAGAGTGAGCAACACATTGAGTTACTGCAATAACTTTTCATTATATTGTACACATTGTTGGGTTGCGTTGATTTCTTTTTTTCCTATAATGTTTTTCTTATTTTGCTTTATTTTTATTACAGCGTTTATTTCACAGAAAAAAATATATTCTCAAGTGAAGCCAAGTTCGTTATCTGTGACGAAAAGGTCAACTTACCGCATTCTTATTGGTTGCTATGACAAAAATAAAATGACATATCCGTTATGAATATAGCAGTACTAGAACTGTTATAGAACATTGTTTTGTATTTGGTTACTATGGAAACAACAATCACCCACTTTGTTAAGCAAACAATATTTTTGTAGTATTCAACGGCATTTTTATTTTGATAAGTTCATAACGCAAAAAATGTTATACCACACTCGATCGTTAAGTGCCTTATTGGGACATGTCTTAAAAAATTAGGTCTGTTCTAAGGCAGTTACCGATTTTTTAATGTAATATACAATACTATGCTTCGCATTGAAATGTCTGCAGCATTATCCAGGAAAGTAGCTACAGAAATTGAACTATTTTCTATATCTTGATAATAACAGGTAAGCCTAGACGATAATATGGCAAAAAATTAGTAGTAAATAAAGACGAAACTTTACAAGCGGTTAAATAAACACGATTCCTTGTAATAATATCGAACAGTTTACATTTGTGATATGTGATAGTAAGAAACAGGGTAAACGCTGAAATTCGAAGGCTAAAAACTGCATACTGAATCGGCTATACTAAGAACATGGAACAGGACCTGTATGCAGCTCAAAAGAACATTTGGTTAATGATAAGACGCCAAAGACTAGAAATGAATGAATTCACACAAACACAAACTATTACAGAAGACACATGGGTAGAACACTTCAGAAACCTATACCAGACCAACAAAACACCAAATATGGAAGAAACAGAGGAATTAGAAGTATCAACTAAAATAGATGAACAACATGTGTGCACAAGCATCGAAAACCTCAAAAATCATAAATCCACAGAGCCAGAAAAACTCTCCAATGAACTACTAAAATGCGGAGAGAAGGACTTATACTTGCAGCTAAGTCTATTCTTCCAAAAAATACTAAACACCAGCACCACTCCAAATCAGTGAAAGAAAAGCATAACCATTCAAATTTTCAAGAAAGGCGACAAGAAATTCCCAGAAAACTACAGGGGAATTACGCTCTTACACTCATCCATGAAGCTATTTACTAGTATTATAAAAAATAAAATTAACGAAAACATTGAAATTTGTGATGAACAACATGGCTTTTGGAATATTCCCAGTACGACAAATAATTGAAAAATCGATAGAATACGGGCTTTCATGTTCTTCATAGATCTAACGAAAGCATTCGAGAGGGTTAGATTAAAAGATGTTATAAACATTATGAAGACAAAACATATACCACATGAAATAATAAGAATAATAGAAGAACTACATAAATAAACTAACACCTATATACTAGCGAACAACCATTTAACAGAGGAAATACCAAAACCAACAGGAATTCGACAGGAAGATTCCCTAACCCCTCTCCTGTTCAATATGATAATAGATGAAATAATAGAGAGTGTTAGAAATGCAGAAACGCTTCTGGCGTGGTTAACACGTTGAGTTACGGTGCTCTTTTGCTTTTTCCTCGTGATGAAGCCCCTTATGAAAGTGGGCGAAATGTTGAGTTCTTCGATTTCAATCATGACACGGTCCAATCCCAGAAGTCGTTTGTTACTTAAGTTATTGATTTTGCTATCATTCGTTTCACAATGCTTCGACTCGGTAGCTTGAAAGATGCTTTATTGATTAGATCATGCAAGTCGGTTGACTATTTTCTTTATTACCTTTATTGTGCCACTGAAATTACTCTAGATAATAAGAAATGTATGTACAACAAACAACAACAACAAACAATTTCTTGAGCGAACTGTGGTTACTACACAGCAATTCGGAGGCCCTGAAGTTCGCAAAGATTGCTTCTGGACCGTTGACGTAACGATGGCAGTTGGTGCTACCTAAAAGTTTATAGGGCTGTCATATTTTGTTCAGCACACTACAGCTCAGAGGTGAGGTTCATCACTAAGGATCTATAGACTGGTGGTACGCTAAGCAGTTTTACTAACCCAAGAATTGAAATTCGGGTCTGGCAGGTATTTTAGTCAGTTTTACTGCTGGATTCAAAACTTAACTGGTCAGAGCTCGTTTCGCAGGATGAAACAATTCACGTGGTCGCTTTGACGGCCCGCCTCTTTTGATGAGGCTGGATTGCCCGTACTCTTGAGTTTGGGACTGGTGGCCGTTCAATTTACAAGATAAAGCGAGGCTGATGGCGGCTTGCTGAGCCTTGAGGTCTCCAGTGCTTAGGACTGCTCCCGGCTGAAGCTCGACTCAAGTAAAATTAACAGCACCGGAGTCATTCTCTTATATTCGTTTGAGGCCTCTTTTCTCTTCATTCATCTATAGGATCCGAAGTTGGGCAGAAGGTCCTCATGTAGATCACCTGGTGCCATTTGCGGTGAAGGACAAAACATGGCTTGGGCGGAGACTGCGCCAATGCAATTTAAAAATGTGTTTTATACATTCTAATCAAATTTGCAAAAAAGCAAACCTCACAATTTGATATAGATTGATTTATCTATTCAGTAATGCTGCAAATATACTTTTTAAGAATTTCGAGCTATTTGTATTTAAAGCTAAATAACCCATTTGTTTTCAGTAAAAACCAACGGCATTGCTGAAAAGACAATAAATATATAACAGCCTGACGTTATGGCGACTGAACAGTCAGAAATTCAACAGTACTTCTCTGGTAGTACAGTATTCATTACAGGAGCAACTGGTCTTGTAGGAAAGCTATTGATTGAAAAGTTACTTAGAACATGCTTGGGCGTGACGAGGATATATATATTAATTCGTGGGAAAAAGGGGAAAAGTCCGGAAGAAAGGTTTCAAAAGCTATTGGATAATGTTGTAAGTACAAAAATAAACATACTCAGTGGAGGATACTAATCAGCTCCTTGTACTATTGCAGATTTTTGAACGCATCAAAAAGGAGGAACCAAATCTTTTTCAAAAACTCGTTGTGGTGGAAGGAGATTGTACTTTAACCGATTTGGGTATAGGCCATCAAGATAAACAAAAACTAATCGATGAAGTCGGCTGCGTTTTTCATTGCGCAGCAGATGTTAGGTTTAACAAAACGCTCAGAGATGTCGCTCTCAGTAACGTTAGGGGAACGAAGGATTTGTTAGTTATGGCAAAGCAAATGAATAATTTAACGGTAAGAAATTAGTTTAATTTTTCTAAAAAAAGTGTTTACGTAGCGTTTTCTCAAATGATGAATTGGGTTATAAACGCATTAACTTTTCAACCCAGAGGATTTCCATAAGGATTTTACAATTTTCTTCTGAGGTTGATGGTTTTTATGGTTTATATCTTTCTTTTTCTTCTTCCCTAAGCGCTTTACCGTTCCCACCCAAAAAAGCTTTTTGCAGTAAATTAGGGGGTGAGGGCTCCACTTAAATATCATGCCTTGTTACGGTCTAAAACGGATTTTACGACACGGCGCCGACACATACAAAAACTAAACTCCCGGCGCGGACGATATTTTACATAATCGGGACAAAGACTCACCTAGGCCGCTGCCCAACCGGCAAAAAGAATATGCCGGCTAAACAGCAGTGGAGCGAGGGAGGGTTCTTTACGAGATTACCGAAGGGCAACGGCCAAAGGGGCGGTAACATTGATAAAATTGAATAGGACGCCACCCGGTTTCACTGACATAAACGGAAATGCAAAGATAGACCCACTACGAAACCGAGAAATCAAATAATCCTACCTTCTAACTTATCACCTTGGCGAAAATTCAAACTCAACGGGAAAAGTATATGAGAGCAGCCTGACGACTCCCACACTGCAGCAACGAGTGTACCGACCTAACTGTGATGTCTCTAAGCTGCTTATCTGGTGCCACCTCACATTTATCTTTACACTGTAAATAACTCACCCTGAAAATTAGCATGCAGTCAGCGCAAAGAAAAGCACAAAGCAATATAAACAAACCGATCTATTGGTCGGCGTACACATAAAAATATTGGTATTCACAACGTAAAAAGGCTTTCGTAACAAACATTAACGGCATGGTATTCCAAACGTAAAAAAGCTTTCACAACAAACATTAACGGCGTAAAACTGCGAACGAAGCGACAGCGAGCAGTAATATTAGGTTAACTTCTAGATTTTCAACAATTCTTAAATACTCATTTAGCATCCGGATTAGTGATTGAATTAGTGCGTCTTAACTTTACCATAGCAACTTCATGAACGATAATTTTAACCGGCACGTTATTGTTACAACATTACTATGAAATTGGTGTCACAATTATCTAATTAAATTTGCGCAACTCCTCTAACATCGCCTGATATATTGCGCCACAACGTAATTGGTAAATAAGTTGGCAACTTTTCAATGATGATGCTAAAGCGGTAAATACATAAAATCCACGTCTGGATCTAAATTTTGGTACAGGAACAACACGCCTCACAGCTCAGGGAACGTCGCAAAGGTTAACGGCTGCAGGTGTGGAAGACGCCCACCAAGGAATCCCTCGTGGTACACAATATACGGCCCAACAGGACGATTGCATGAAGACGGCGACCAAGGCACGCTCTCGCTCTATTTATCTCCCTATAAGGGTGGAAAATCACCGACAAGGCACACGTAACTCAAGAGCGTCGGTCAACAACCGGGGGCATCAAACAACACAGGCAACTGTCACCCTTGACGGCCCGTAAAGAAGTCTTGGAACAATTAACACGGCCGCCCGCCCGCGCACGAAGCGCAGTGGGAACGATAAATTAGCCTTATAACGACTGTACTGTCTGGCGGCCGGAGACGGAATCCCCAAAACGAAGCCAAACTAAATTACAAACAGACGAGCTCGCCTTGCGACGTGCAGATGTGACCAATAAGAACGCAGTAAGCTTCCCATAACAACGGCAAGCGAGGCAGCCTAAATATGAAAGAATTCAATAGAACGAATGCCTCTCTGTTGCACTCGCAGGGCCTCGTTTTAATTTTACTGCAGAAAAACACTCCAACAACCAGCTGCGACTATGACGGCATAGAGGCCCGCGCGGAGCGAAGTTGCCCGCGTGAAAACTTTAGAATTTGAGATGCAAAATAGCTGAAAGCTTATGCGGTGACATTTGATTGAAACGGAAACTATATACAGGAGAAATCATAAACTTTGTATTGAAACTGTTCGAAATTGTTAGGTAACTATAGATATTAAAAAAATAAAATGGCCTGACAGCCTTACTTAAGTGAAAACCGGAGCGCCCCGACCAGGAGTCGAACTCTTCACCGAGCGCTCGAGTTCTCACTGTAATCGCGACTGCCAACGGCAGTAGCGGTCGGCTATAGACGCTCCCACGGCTTATATCCTGGGAGTTAAACTTCACATCCTCTGCATTTTACATGTTTCAAGTCTTCTTCCTTTGCAGACACTTTTTTGTTGTCGATTCTTCCCAAAATTTCTAGGCTTCTAAGAAAGGCGTTGTCAAAGAAGATAGGTAAAATATATATTGGAGCTTCTTTAAGAAGAATGTTAAATAAAACGACAATCAGGTGAAAAGGAACATAGCAATACATTTTGCACTAAAATATGGAAAGATAATATACGGTGTTGCATTCCAAAGTCGAGCTACTAAAATATAGTAAATCTAAATGATCACAAAACCTGATAGTTAGACAACTTAAAATACTTGGGAGAAGTACAGATTGACTAATCTTCATCTGGTTCTTTTTGATTAGAAATAGAAGGCTTATTTGAGAATCTAAAAATTAAAAATAAAAGATCAAACCACTTCCTGTTTTGAATAAAAACAAACTGGGGTTTGATAGCGTCCGTCAGCAAATAAATTAGGAGCTAATTCCCAGCCCCGCAGCCGAAAATTGAGCTAGTCGGAGTTAAATGAGCCTTTTAAGGTGGGTTGCAATAGTTTGTACAACGGCAAACGTACTCCAGTACTATTAAGAAATAGGACATTAAAAATTAAAACGTGCGTACCTCAAATAAACCCATCTATTAATTGTGTTGCTCCTAAATGTACTAGTGGTAATCCCTGTATGTCGTTCCCTTTGCCAGTGCTCATCCAGAAGGTTTTTCGCTTTTGGTCATTATTTCGTATATATTCGAGCAAGCCTTTTCTCATCCATTCTTTCTACGTGCTCTTTTAATGTTTTCCTTATTGTTTTCATCTATTTTGACTACACGCTGTTATGTGGCATGTTCTTGATATCCTTTCAAAGAATGAATGGAATAATATGAACAATAAAGTTGAGGTAACGTCAAAAGAAGAATAAACTAAATCCGATATGTAAGATAATGTTTCCAATTGATAGCACAGATCGTTACAGACTTGCAAATAAACATTTTAGTACTTAACTAAGAGAGGAGTAAGGAGTTGGAAGGTTCAAGATAAAATGCAATAACGTTGGTTTACCAAATTCTAAAATACAAAGACGATAAGAAGGTAAACTACCAAATCAAAAAGGCGTAGGTTCTTCCAAACTTGGTTCTGTTCGACTACGAAATAAGAAAGAATAAACAGGGTACGGATATCCATAAAAAATTAAATAGGAGAAAAAAAAATTCATACCAGGGCGATATCTTGCACGCTACGTTTCAATGTAAATTCCTAAATATTTTGAAATAGTATAAAGGAAATATATTTAGAAGGTCGCCAGCTGAAAGCCAGAACCGCACCAAACAATGATAACCAAAACAGTGCTTACGGACTTTGCTGGCTCATGACATCAGTCGTGAGATAAGCAGACCTCTAGCAGGTGTTTACCTATGGTGTAATTCTATAAAAGAAAACAATGCTGATAACCTATTCGTTTAAGACGTTACTTCTCTCGCAACGAAAATGCATTCAAAACTTGGGTCAATTTCTAACTATTTTACAACATACATTACTTAACTTAATATAGCATGTTTAGAATTTACGGCATGCATAGCTTGCTAGTAGCAAATATTTAACTTATTTGGATACAGAAATTTATGTGGTAGCGATGATCGCATGATCAAAGTAAGTTACAACTTGTCAGAGAGAGTATTGGCGGCTGCGAGCGGAGAGATCTTGCTTGGGAAGCATTCAGCCCGGGCTTGTTGAAAGAAGATTGGGCTACAGATCCGAAACTGATCACGTTCAAATCAGCGTTGATCTACAAGCAGTATAAAGAGAAATTCTTTTCAGTGTTATGTCTGGCGAGAGAGTCGTTCTATAAACTGGTAATGACGACGCAATAGGCGTGCTTGAAATATTAGACCAGAAGCCGAAATAAGATTGCATCGTACAATGATAAGATGTAAAACGGAAGTTTAGACTTTTTGTAAGTTTCTGAAATGGCAGTTCATTTACGCAAGCTTTCCATGTTGAATAACTCCCTGGCACTAACTTGTGTTCTCGCGAAGAAGTGTTTAATTTTTAAACTAACCTAAGAAGAAAGCTACTCGATGGTTTTTTTTTACTTTTCTCAACCAGTGGAGTCGATTGACACTGATCTTAAATCGCAAAAGGGTTTGCAATTACAGTTTCGTCCAATAAAAAATATACCTTTTTTCAGGCAATTATTTAAGATTGAATCTTCCTTATTCGCAAGATATTGCGATCTCTCATTAGATCTACATGATATATATTATCTCATTATGTTGTTGTTTCCTGCAAAAAAAGACTATCTAATCGTATATTTATAATTAAATTACTCGACGTCTTTTTAAAAACGCTATAAAAAACTGATTGTTACTGGTTAACAGACGAGGTATATGCATATTACTATTATTTATGTTGTAGGCCTTCATCTACGTTTCCACAGCATACAGTCATTGCGTTAAGAGCGAAATAGATGAACAATTATATAATCCACCCATAACCGGGAAGAATCTTCTGACACTGGTAGACAGTTTAGATGATGAACTCTTAGAAAAAATTACACCTACGTAAGTAATTTATGTCAGGTTGCATCAGTACGATTTAAATTAAATTTAACCTTATCAGAACGGTTTTTACTATAATTTCTATAGCGTCATCATGTTACTTGCTGTAAATGAAAATAAAATTGATAATTTCCTGATGCCAATTCTACTGACTTCAGGTTAGTCGGCGACTGGCCCAACACATACGCATTTAGTAAAGCTGTAGCAGAAGAAGTTGTAGGAGCTGAAGGACAAGGGTTGCCAGTTGCGATTGTTCGCCCTTCTGTAAGTAAGTAGCTGTTTATATAGAGCTCATATAACTAATTCAGATTTTGCTGTTCTGCAATACTTTTAAAATTAAAATTTAAAATGGAACACAGAAGACTAGTTAGATTAGTAATCCTGATGCTAAATTTTGGTTACAAGTTATATACACTTCAAGAAGGTAAATATTACAAATTATTTTCAAGCAGAAGTTTTCCCAATAGTCAGAGTGCTCAACAATACAGTACGCCTAAATCTCTAAGGTCAGATCATTGTAGTTGAAGTACCATAGAGACGTAAACAATCTCTAAGGCAACTGGTTAGAGAATGGAATTAAGGAAACCGAAATTTCAGACTTCAGTAGTTCTTTAAACCTACCAAAATCTATATATGACTACGATATGACAATATGGAAAACCAAACAAAACAAAATCTCTAGAAGAAATGTCTTTGTCGAAGGTTCTAACTGCTCAATGACGTCGAATATACCCTCCTAAAAATACTGAAAAAGTGGAAAGGTTGGTAGACTTTGTGAATCGGTAATTATCCTGTACAAATTTAATGCAACAATCTGTGTCACAATATGAAATTTATTGACAACGTGACCCTTATGCTTGAGGAACTAAGACAAATAGTTGCAAAAAATTATGCATTTTATAAAAAGACCAAAAATACTATATTAAATTAACTATATTATGGAAGTGATGAAATATATCGTCGAGACTATGTTTAAGACGATATCCTTCTGGAAACTCTGAAAAAAGGCAGTATATTATTGAAACCATTACAAATGTTATTTACTGAATGCTAGTAAGTAGATCGAGTACCTTCTGATTGGAAGTTATTCTAACGTATGAGAAGGTTAGCAAATATATTCTCAACAAATTATAGATCAGCCGTATTCACAAGATTTAAATCAGGTTTTAGTGCTAATGGCCAAAGAGAAGTAGTACAACTACTGTTGGAAAATGATGAAAATTACAAATTATATTCTTCTTTGTTTTTGTTGACTTCAAAAAAAGCTTGATTCTACGGAAACCTTATTCATCTTAATATATTTAGAAAATAATGGATAATATGTATAGAAAACCAATGAAGAGTATTTACAAGGATACAAACTTGATATCAAACTTTCAATCAATTTAATAATTAGAGACTACGTGGACACATTTGAAGGCTGAGTAGCTGAAGTGACAACGGCTGGGTTCCAATACAAAGTAAAAAATTAATTAAAATTGCTAAGGGCGCCAAGGAATTTGTAATACTTCGCCAACAATATACAGGGTCCAGCAACGAAGCGGGAGTGGAAGATATATCTAAAACTATGAGAGTTACATAAATATTGTGTATATAAAAGTTGTAGGTACGATGATGGTGCACATTGCAAAAATATTTTTGATTATGCAGGGTGTTTCAAAAAAGCGTTGCGAATCAAACTAACTCTTTTTTAAATGGATTTCATTAAAAACAAAAGAAATTGAAAATCTCTCTCAAAAAATTTCGAAGTCCAGAAAATTTGAATAACAATCTCACACGTTTACCACGCTTAATTACTTAAATAATAGTATTTACAAAAAGTAAATCCCCATTAGCACGTATACATTTTTTTATTCGTATTATGTTGTTTCCGATAACCTTTTCCAGTTTTTCTCAACTTGTGTCTTGGCAGGCTTGAGTTATTCTGTCACAAAGTTGTTGAATATTTATTGGTCAACATAAATAAAAATCGAATGGTGCGATATCGGAGGATCTAGGTCGCCCTGCGATTAGGGGCTGTTACGACCTATCCATCTTCCCGGGAAATTCTCATTTAATCATTCCCTAACCACAACTGCATTAAGTATATTTGATAGTAGATTTCCTGCCGTACTGCAACTGGAAGATCATGTAATGCATCCCATGAATCGTTATTTAAATTTTGTAGAGATTTTGAAATTTTTTTGTTTTTAATGAAATTTGACAATTCTGAACAACATTTATTAACAAGATTTTTCTATAAAAAAAATCCTAATACAACTTTTTCAATTTTGCTGTTTATTGTAAATCGTAGTAGGCTAGCATTTTACCGCGAAAGGAAAGTAACATACCGTAGAATTTAGTGAGGGGTATAATCAGAAAAAAATAATTTTTTAAATCAATAATATATACAAAAATTACTGGGGTGGTGTCGTCGATAGTGAGACGCACTGTATATTATATTTGTTAATAGTTTTGAAGGTTTTTTTATTAATTCTGCAGGTATTTCGTATATTCCAGAGGTTTTACTAGGTTTCAAGTCTTGAATAGCTTTGCCGTATTCATATTTCTCTATTATATATCCTTGTATAGCTTTATTGCTTGATCTGAGTTTATTTTTCCTTAATTTTTTTCGCAAGCATATAGTATTTGAATATTTTTTTCATAGATTAATAGTTTCGTTATTGTCTAGTAGCATTCTTACGTTTTCATCTTTCTGGCCATTTAATATTTTTCTTCATTCTATAAAGAATGTTTTTTCACCCTATATGCAGCATCCGTTTTTCCTGCTTTAAGATATTCTTCTACTTTCTCTCACATTTCATTAATATAATCGCCTTTTGTCTTTGTACAGTCTGTGTTTATTTTTTTTCTCTGTATAGGGGTTGCTCTTTTTTAGTTTTTATGTATTTATTCCACTTTCTATTTTTTATAAGTTCTATAATTTCTTTGGTTATCCATAGTTTTAGTTTCTCTGTTATTTTTTCCTATGACCTCATCTGGGAATCTCAGCACAATTTTTTATATTTCTTTCCATTTAATTTCTGTTAACGTGTTTCTTCTAATTGCTTCTTTGTTTCGTCGTTCTTTAGTCTTCTTAACTGCCACGATTTAGTTTCACGTTTTATCAATTTCTTGAATCGCAATTGGCATGTCATTATGACCAGATCGTGGTTACTATCAGCATTTGACCCTGAATAACTTTAACAGTTTTTTATTTGAGTTCCAGATCTGTACTAAACTCTACTTGAAATCTTCCTATCGTCCAGGTACATCTTCGACATTTATGGTGTTGAAAGGGAGTGTTAGCTATTGCTAAGTAATATTTTAAACAGAACTCAATTATGCGATTGGCTCAGTAATTTTGATTGCCCAATTCATATTTTTCTACCATTGTTCATTTGTGGTCTTCTTCTACTACCACATTCCAATATCCTACTATAATTTAAAGTTTTCGTCTGCTTTCACATACCTATGGCGTTGCTGTTTCGATTTGCTCATATATTTCGCCAGCTTCTTCAATTGAGTGGCCTGCTGTGGTCATGCAGACTTATAGTAGTATTGTGTTTTTGGTATCATTATTTTCACCATTATAATTCGTTCACTGTGGAGAATACACCCTTCACTATGTGACCCCATCTTTTATGCATTGGTATTTTTACACCTCCATATTAGTCAACAGCAGCTCTGCTAATTAATTTATAATCTTCTCATCGCCTGTTTCCATCGCCATCTGATTTAGCTTAAATCAAATATGTCTAGTCGGCGTTTCTTTCGCATCTATAAAAAAAACAGAATAGATCATACGGAGAAGGTATATAGTTCTGGAAATGGTTTTTAACTTGTGTGATTCCGCCAGTTTAGTATTGCATCACCATTTATATACTGTAATTTACAGTAACCCCCACCGTTAAAGAACCAATGCCTGGATGGATTGACAACGTATATGGACCAACAGGAATGTTTGTAGGTGGAGGATTAGGAATTATACATACGGTCCATGCCGACAAGCAAGTACGTGCGGATGTGGTACCTGCCGATGTAGTTGTAAATTGCGTCATTGCGGCTGCCTGGAACGTCAGTAAAACAAAGTAAGTGGAAATAAATTTAAGTCTTTTGACATTTTAAGGATTCCTAATGTATAATTACAGAGAATCCAAAAGCAAGTCAGTTATATATCAAGAAAATAACCAATTTCAGAGCAATGATAGCACGAATATACCAGTATACAATTGCGTTTGCTCTGTGGACAATTGCTATAATTGGAGTAAGTAATATGTGTTCTTCAGTGAGCCTAGATTGTACAATTTTCTAAATTAAAAAGTTTATTAAAAAAATACAAACACCATTTCATATTCAACATTGGTTAGAGTTTTCCAAAGATTTTTTTTTTATTTAAGTTATAATTGTGTAAATTTTTCAGAAGAGATTATGAGATCGCTAGAAAAAGTATACTTACCACCAAGTTTCTTAATGTGGTATCCATATTACTTCGTCCATAAATACTACTTTATGCATCTTTTGTGCGTAATGTTTCTGCACCAAGTTCCAGCTTACGTTGCTGACTTTATATGCTACTGTATTGGTAACCCAACCAGGTAAATATTAATTAATCTCATTTGAGTCAAGTTTTATAATCATCCTTTAATAGTAAATTATTTCACAACAATTTGATAAGGTTTGCTTGCTTTGTATTATACCCTGTTAATGAAAGATTGTATAAAAAGTTGTAAATATGTTCTGCGCTCCAAAATAAGTAAAATGTAATATACTCACAAGTGAATTCCCGTATTTCTCAGAAATTACCTATAATAAGAAGGTGAACTATGATGGAGTAATAATCACACAAAAATTGATATGATCTATGGCAACCTTTCAATATATTGTAATGATGACTCTACCACGTTGCAATGCCTTTGTTATGTTATAATTGACTTAAACCTTACTTTAGTTTATTCTCAATCAATTCTTTTTAAAATTAAATTTTAATTAACTCATTTGCCTTTTTTTAATTATGGAAGATCAGGATTATTAAACCGCTAGCTTCGGTAGGAAACACTTGACTGAAACACAGGTCGGATTCTTTATAATCTAGACTGATTCTATTCTGAAATTTGATTTTCTTATTTTATGACAACTCTTACGTCTCTCACCTGACACTTAAAATTAGTTTTTTGCAAAATTAATTCAAATACCTTCTCGTAACATTTTTGTCATTCAACAATATCAAATGGTAAGTGCTCCTTTAAATAACGTTAACTCACTTCACTCTTTCTATTTTCTTTGAGTTTTTATTTAAATACCTGTATTCTTTTACCTGTTATTGGATTGGACACTCTCCTCTACCAAGCCCAATGCATCCAGCAACCTCACCAAGATCTCCCCACTTCCAATAACAATGTCTGCACGAACTGAACCAAAAACACACCTGGATCCTCAAAGATTTCCTTACCCAAACACACAACAAGGCACCTATCAACCCCCTTTAGCAGCAATTCCGGTAGCAATCACCATCTACGTCGTCCTACCAAAATCCTCAAGCTACCGACAACTTGGTATCACGAACCTCGACTAGATGCAAGTTATAAGATGTCACTTCAATGACAAGCTTGTCAAATTAGAACCCCTTCAGATGAAAATCTCCTATCCACCCCATAAAACGCTCACTCTGCTAATGATCTCGATGTAAACCACTTCCAGTGAAAACCATTCCTTGTTATCCAATTCAGATGATGCATTGTAATTTGACAATAAACTCAGTTCAGCATACCCCTTTGCTTTTGTAGATTATAACTGTATTACATTGGTATTCTCACCACAGCCCCTATTTTCATCCATATAGTCTGCACATCTTTTGTTGTTTTAATATTTTACTTTTATTTTTACACCACGCCAATTTTATTTAAATTTTTAACCATTTTATACATACAGTCACAGTCCAACACACTATAGTAGCTTTATTATATTTTTCTAATACCCACTATGCTAATTAGTATATTACGAAAAAGTATTTGCCATTAATTCCACTCTTCATTTGAGATAAATTAAATTATGTTAAAATCCTACTGTCTCTTATGTAGCTCCATTTAATTGAGAATTTTAAATTCTATTTCCTTTCTTTACCAATATATTTTTATAATTTTGATATCCATTTCATACCTAAATTCATCTTTGTAAATTTTAATACTGTATTCTTTTAACCTTATTAATCTAATTTTAAACCCCTGTACCAATACCATAACAATATTTATCACCATTCGAAATTCAAATTCCTGTGCACGCCATGACCTTCATACTATGACATTCCAGATGGGGGCACCATCTTTCTTCACCCTTCCTGCTTGTCAAGCAATTAATCTCTCGCTGATTGTTCGTCATTTTGGCGTCCGGGTAAAGTACCAACCTTTCTTCCCTTTGGCCCTTCTAGGGCGTTAATTATGAAATAGCGTCGTTTATTAATGGCCTTAAAACGAATTCTGTTGAGCATTAGCTCACATGAAAATAGTTACGAACAGGTGCTACATCAGATTGTGGGCGGCCAGTGGATATTTTACTTCAAAAATACCACTACCGTATGCCGAAATAACCAGGCGGTTGCGGTGATGCAACAAGGCCAAGACTGCCCCTGTGATTCCAACGAAAAAAATCTGCGCGTAACGTGACATTTAAACTTAAAATTACAGTAACATGTAACTTTGTTTTTTATATTCAGATAATGGGGCCAACACGTAATTTTAATATGCTGCACGTGTAAGTTCGATAAAATCTATACTATACCCACCATGCAGTAATCCTGATTATGGTAAATATCTGCTGCATACAATAAAGCGGTTAAAATGGTAGACGAATTTGTAAAATCCAGCGTTATGAAGGGAGTGTTGTTACAGAAGTATATACCAGCTTCTTTCAGGATGAGGGTATGCGTCGCCACAAAGTTCAATTATCGTAATGTGGTCCCACTGGTTTCGTCCAACTGCACATTAGTCATATGTTCAGCAATGCGCTTGGAATAACCGTTAAAATCAGGATGGCAGTGTAGTTCCACGGTAGAAACCCAATGACGCTGCCATCACTTGGAGTATCATTGCCATTTTTTTTGAGTTTTGAGTCGAGGTATAGGGGCCTTCGCTCGAAATGACACACACTGTACCTTTCATTGAGTGGAACGTGCCATCTCCATCGAGGATGCGGACATTATGATTGGCATCCTAACGATAGATTCGATGGCATCGTGGTGGTATCCCTTTGCCTTTCACGGCTGTCACACACATAAATGCCCCAGTCAGATTTGAATCTGTCCACCTAAAGGAACGTGATTCAGTATTCTAGCCAGCTAGGCCACTGACTCATGCTACATCTTATCTTATGCTCTGATAATGTAACTTTTTAATA
This sequence comes from Agriotes lineatus, assembly GCA_940337035.1. Taxonomy (NCBI): domain Eukaryota; kingdom Metazoa; phylum Arthropoda; class Insecta; order Coleoptera; family Elateridae; genus Agriotes; species Agriotes lineatus. Next base: position 21,891 of record CALNHX010010401.1, read on the forward strand.
TATCTTGTAGATTTAGATTTATTGGGAATGTATCAGTCTATTCAAATGTTTCTCGTTGTAGATCTGATTAAATTGGTTATTCGAATTAGTAGATTGTTACGGGCAAAGAGCGTCGTATTTTCGTTTGGCGTAATTTTTGAATTGTATGCGCCATCGTTCTGATCCTGTCCGCTTTTGTCGCGGTAAGTGCGCTTTCGCTGTCTTTGCAATTTGCTAGTGATTTCCTGCCATTCGGTCACGTTATATGTCAAGGCTTAAATGCTGCCTCTATGTACAGCCAGATTTCTTCGACCGTTAGGGGTAAGTTGCATAAGGTCATTTAATCCTGATCTCTTATATTGCCGATGGGATGGGTTTAACGATTCGAGGTATGTTCTAGCTGTTCTCGCCGGACATGTTTCTGTAGCGGGATGGCTTGACCCGGCTATGAATGTTTTCGGCCTTCATTTTCGGCTGATCAGGCGTCGTTGGCCCATATCCGGGTTTAGGCTGCTTGCTGCCGCCTACAGCTAAGCTTATGCTCAGACAGAAATGTCACCGAAGGAGCTTGAGTTTTGTTCTTTTATTAGCTATTAACTTACAAATTGTTGGACAGGCTAAATTTTTCAGATTCCCCGTGTTGTTTAAATTGTGTCACTGCATCGAGATTAATTGATATGCGTTATCTGAGTTTAAGTTGCTTTATTGAACCTACAACTTTAATTCACAGAGTTTGTCTCTTCAACGTAATTATTACTGCATTTATACATTTGACTGTTATGTTTTCATAAATTATTTTTATTGGGTGCACTCTGCATACTTCACGGTCGTAGCCAAGTACCATATTATTGACGATTATACATTTTACTAAAATTATGTATATTTTCGTTACTGCAAACCTTATAGCCTGGTTAAAATATTTATTGCATTTCAGATTATGGTCAGGTTGGTTAAACTTTGACTTTATGAGTTCTCGTTTTTATCGGAGCATATTTGTTATATAAAGACTGATTGGCGCTCCATTTAAATTGATTAATAAATTCAACCTTCTATTCTTTGCCCATGTAGTCACAATAGTTCCATTTTGATTTTAAATTTATTATCAAGGTAACAAAGTGGCCTACAATATCTTGTTGATTGCTACTCAAAAAAGCCTCGTGTTGCCGGACCCTTTTTTCTCTTTAACTATTTCTTTTTTTTTAAGAAGTTTACGTTTGTCAGTCCACATGGTGTGGCCAAAATATTTTTTTTTCTTTAATAGCATGATTTGCTTGATGTCAGCTATTAAAAACTACTCTTCCACAAGTCGCAAGCTAATGAATTACCGCTTGCTTAACTTTTACAAATGCAACAACCTCTCCTTTTCACTGTCTTCGTCTCCATGATAAGTGCGGCGAATATAGTAGTTTTAAACACGACACGAGACACGAGGGATACCTCTTAGCTATTCTATTTGTACGAAACATTCACCTTTTTATTCAAATTTCCATAATATCGGTGTAGTGTTATTTGACCTACTTAATTTATATTTTTTAATTCTAAGTATTAGAACACTTGGGTGGTTAAGTGGGTTAGCAGCCCACCTACCAACCAGATCGAGATGGGTTCACATCTGGCCGTAGCTAAAACTCTTATCGGAGCAGGAATAGACTTGAACTCATTAGTTAAGTTGGCTGTAAGTTAGGTTTAAGGTTGTTGAGTGTGTAGTATGCTTCGATGTAGGTGTGCGTAGTGAAAGTCGCGTGCGGCCCAATACTCCCGTTGCACTTTCTGCGACGTATTAATGGTCCTCGACACCAACATGTAAAAGAGGCTAAAGATAATGAGTGAATAAATTTTAAATTTTAGTCATTTTCCTCTCAATTCTAGTTCTATTTTAACGTCTGTCATTACATAACTTGTTATATAATCTAAAATTGTGTTACTATTTTTGATAGGTTGGTGAGTGTCTACAAAAAAATCCAGGAGATTTCATCAGCTAACAGCTATTTTATCACCCGGCAATGGCGTTTTCGGAACACCAATACCCGCCAACTATGGAGCAATTTAGCAGAGGAAGACCAGAAGAATTTTGGTTTTAACATGGACGCCCTGGATTGGCAAGAATATCTTTTCAACTACATGAAAGGAATGCGGATATATATACTTAAGGATCCTTTAGAAACACTACCCCAAGGACGTCGGAAATATGTTTTGATGACAATAGCTCACTATACCGTAACGGTTCTGCTACTGTTTGGGATTATTAAAATTTGCAAGGTGTTATGGAATTTCGTTGATTAAACAATACATTTACTTAAAAAAATTAATTACATTGCACTACTAGAATTTGTTTTTGGTAAAATGATAATTGTTAGCTTGCATTGACTATTGCTATCTGTCAAACGATGTCATTTAACCAATGATCGAACTCGCTTTTTTAACTTTCAACCAATCAAAAACGGCTTGCGTCGATAAGGTTTTAAATAACAACTTATCGGTACATTGTTATATAACTACTTATCGGTAATACTCCACCTTACTCATTAAAATGATGACTCGTTAGTTTTTTAATCGATTCAAGCAATAGTCACGCAAAATATATTGTGTGCATAGTTCCTTGCTGCGATAATGCTGACCAGAGTGCACTCCCGCTGGGTTGCTTAGAAAATACGCCCGACAATGGTCGTGCAATCTGACCAGCATTATCGGCAAGTCACTATGCACTTAATACATTACTGTTGATAATAACTGTTATAGGAACAGGTAGACCATAATTATTCAGATATGTATTTGATTATAAATATAGGTGTTTCTGTATATATTGTAATTACTGTGATGTATTGTAATCATTTAGGAGCGTTTAAAATAGAGTCATATAAACTATCGCTGGCTAGTCTCAACTACCTACTATTTTCAGTTTCAGTTATAAGCTAAATCTGTTTTGTAATGGCTCGTAATTGAAACAATAATCTTTAAATAATAAACTCTAGTAAAAGCGTAATGTAAATATGGTTTCATTATATGAGAAGCTTTTAGACTTCTAATGTAAATGCATAACATGTTAATAAACTTCACTATTATACCATCCACTAGCACTAGGGAATGCTGTTAAATATCAAGCACATTGATTTCCATAGCGGCGATTAGGCTCTCGTAGATCCCGGTGTTTGGAAGGGGGGCCATATACGTAGAAGGAAACAACAATAAAAGGATTCTACTGAGGTACCTCACAGGAGGACTTCGCGTCGCCACTGATTCACTTAATTCGAGTGCCAGGTCTGCAATGTAAACTCTTGTTCCTCTTGCATTAGGTCAGTGGTCTGTTTAATTCCACAAAGTTGTGGTTCTATGAGCCCTCTTTGTAAGACGGATAGGTGGCTTATACACTTAAAGTAACCATCAGTGCCCACACAAATTTCTTGTCGTGTGTCTGTTCGTTTGGGTTTCGTATGTAGTCGCACTAGATCCTGATAACTAATTTTTCAATATGTACTCACTATTTTCCATCAATTGCAATTTTCTTAGAATTTGGTAGGTCAGATCTTGATCTTGTTTTGTCACGCGTTAATTTCGATATTGTGACATTATTAATCACAAATTCACAATATCATATTACAACCCTGAAACAGTACAAGTCTAACAGCCGAGATCAATAGACGGTTCGAGTCGAATAATAGTAAAAGAATGAAGCACATAATATCACTAGTAGCTCAAAATGAAAAATGCTTATTTAGATACCAGGGCGCCACGTGATGCATATTTGAGAATTTAAACAATTTTCGATTCACTCAGAGCGCAAAACGTAGGTCAAAAATCCTGTTCGGGAAGTGATGCAGATAAAAGATTTATCTTTAAGACGTCATCTAAAATACCTATACATTGTGGTTTTGCGTTTATTTGAACAATTCCTTGAAGTTCTTCTTCTATGGGGCTACAGCCCGATTCGAACCTTGGCCTCCTCCAATTTCTTTCTCCATATATCTCTGTCCATTGCGCATGATTTCCAGTTTCGGACACCTAAGATCTTTCTTGCGTCAACGGCAACGTTATCTTCCCATCTTTTCTTGGGCCTACCTACCGGTCTTACACCTTCCATTTTTCCCATTAATGCTCTCTTAGGGATTCTTTCGTTTGTCATTCTGATTGTATGGCCAGCCCACCGCAGTCTATTTATTCTTATGTGTGTTTCAATTGATGCCTCTCCTAAGTGTTGATACAATTCATAATTATAACGTATTCTTCATACTCCATTGGCATTTATAGGCCTGATTAAATACCCAGACTTCGCTGTCTTATATTTTTTTTATTGCGATGTATGTCTTTGGTTTTAAAGGTTGGCAATAAGGCAAAATAAGCGTTATTCGAGAGAGTTGCCCTTCTTCTAATTTCTCTTTCTTCACGTCCATATGTTGTGATGCTTACACCTAAGTATATCAAATGGTCAACCATTTCTAAATTATCGTCTCTAATAGACATGTCCTCGAGCGGAGTATTTCCTCTTCTTTGGACTAATATCTTTGTTTTATGACTATTTATTATTAGTCCTATTTCTTTTGCTCCATCATGTAGTTCCACGTATGAGTTTTTTGGCATTGTCATAGATCTTGCCATTATGTGTACATCATCGGCATATGGTACCATCTGGGTTGATTTATTATGCAGCAGGTTATTTTTATTGACCGACATTTTTCTCACCGCATATTCCAGAGCTAGATTAAACAGCATCGGTGCCAGACCATCTCCCTGTTTCAGTCCTTGCTTGACATTTATTGGTTCTGTTAGTTGGCTTTCTATTTTAATGTGTTTCCGTGTCAGAAATCGTTAGTTTGGTTAGTCTCACCAATTTCATAGGTAACCCTAGTTTCAAAGATAGAGAAAACCCTGCACCACAAAGAGCTTTCGCTCGGTGCATTTTTAGACATAGAAGGGGCGTTTGATAATACCTCCTTCGATTCTATCTGTGTAGCGGCCGAAAGGCACGGGATCGAACCCTCGTTGATAAGATGGATCGGTTCTATGCTGTCGGGCCGACAGGTAATCGTTTCAGCAGACAAGTTCTCCATAAGAGCGACGGTCACTAGGGGCTGTCCTCAGGGTGGAGTCCTGTCTCCAATGTTATGGTGTCTGGTCGTGGACGGGCTACTAAGGGAGCTCTCTGTAAAAGGCATCTTTGTGCTAGGTTACGCTGATGACCTTGCAATATTTGCAATGGGAAAGTTTGCTGGCACAGTAAGTGGGATCATGCAAGAAGCCCTCATTACTGTACAAAACTGGTGTGTAAGGCAAGGGCTCAGGATTAATCCTACCAAGGCAGAACTTGTCATCTTCACCAAAAGAAGGAGAATCGAGGGTCTCAGACAACCCACAATCTTCGGAAAAACTCTCCAGCCCTCCGAATCGGTCAGATATCTTGGAGTTATCCTGGATTCAAAGCTGAACTGGAGGACTCATGTAGAGAGACAAATTCAAAGGGCCACTGCTTCTCTGTGGAGATGTAGACGGACCTTTGGAACCAGCTGGGGTCTCAAGCCCCGTGTCACCAAATGGCTATACACGGTGGTTACAAGAGCAATAATAACATATGCTGCTCTTGTTTGGTGGCCAGCAACCAGCAAGGCAACAATCAGAAACAGCCTCAACAGACTACAGAGATTGGCTTGTTTAGGCATGACTGGAGCAATGCGCACTGCTCCTACGGCAGCTCTGGAGGTGCTTCTGGGGCTTCCGCCCCTCCACCTAGTGATTGAGGCGGAGGCTAGGAAATCAGCCTACAGACTAAGCCAAGGCCAGATGTGGGCCATGAAAGGGGAACAAGTGGGACACTCAGGGATCATCCAACATTTTGAGAAGGTCCCAGAACTTCTCACAAGGAGCGACTTCATGGCTCCGCTTTACATGTTCTATAAAGCATTTCAGGTACTCATCCCTGATAGGAACGATTGGTGTCAGCAACAGCGTCTTCTCACTCCAAGGGGACTTGTTTGGTACACAGACGGCTCCAGGATGGCGGGGGGATCTGGTGCTGGCATCTACGGCTGTAGGCCGAGGGTCAAACTCACCGTTGCCCTAGGAAAAACATGCCACTGTATTCCAGGCGGAGGTATTTACCATCCTAACCTGTGCTCAGGAGAACCTTCAAAGAGGTTATTCCAATCTGCATATTTACATCTGCACAGACAGTCAGGCAGCACTAAGAGCATTGAGTTCACCCAGAATCAACTCCAGGTTGGTTCTGGAATATTGCCAGACACTGAACAGACTCGGTACAACAAACTGGGTGAAACTACTATGGGTACCAGGCCATAGTGAAATAGAGGGTAACGAAGAAGCTGACGCTCTAGCCAGAAGAGGTTCCCAAGAGCTGCTCATCGGCCCTGAGCCGGCTTTAGGAATAACCCGTGCCACCGCAAAGCGACAAGTTGAGCGCTGGTTAAGTAACCAATCCAGCGCCAACTGGGCCTCGGTACCAAGGCTACGTCAGGCAAAACTCCTCATCGGGGAAATGTCGCCTACCAACACCTTTACTCTCCTGTCAATGAGCAGGAAAAACATTAGGATCGTGACTGGTTTACTAACAGGACACGGTCACCTACAGAAGCACTTATTCACAATTGGAATCTTCGAACGAGACCCATAACAAATTAGGTGGGAGCACAATGGACCAATAGGTCTCAGTGCAGCTTACAGCTAGCCCCATCAGAAGAAGAAGAAGAACCCTAGTTCGACCATAATCTGGTATAGCTTATGTCTGTTGATGCTATCATATGCCTGGAGAAAATCAACGAATATTTGATATATATCTATGTCATGTTCCCAGCCTTTACTAAGAATCTGTTTGACTGTAAACAGTTGGTCCGTACTTGATCTTCCCGACCTAAATCCAGATTGATATTCTCCTATCAAGTTTTCGATGTATGGTGTCAATCTCTGGCTTAGAATATGGGTGAATCGTGGGAATAATTTTCTCTCTTCATATCTGTGACATCAATGAATGTATTGTTTCCACTAATACATTTCCCCCGCATTTTAGCAGTTTTCCGGCAGCATATCTACTCCTGGACTTTTACTTTTATTTTGGTCCTGTATTGCTTTCCGTACTTCCTCTATTGAAGGCGGTTCTGCCGTTTCTTCGTTGTGCTCTGTTTCTTCGGGTATGTTATATTCTGGTTGTGCCATATTTTCTTCACCATTCAGAGGTTCCTGGAAATATTTCCTCCATGTATCTTTTATATCTTCCAGTTACTAATTATTTTTCCAGATGTATTTCTGCATAAATTTGTTTTAGGTTTATATTCTAATCTTAGGGATTTTAAGTACCTAAAGGCATTTCTCGTGCGGTTAGTTTTGAGATCCTCTTCCATTTGTATTATTCCTTCGTTTTCATATACTCTCTTCTTTCTCCTACACACTTTATCGGCTATACGTCTTTTTCCTTTGTATGTTTCAAGTTTTTCCTGTGTCGGCCTCTGTATGTGCCTCTTGTACACTTGATTCCTTTCTTGAATTGCCTGGTCACATTATTCATAATACCATGTGTTTCTCCCCTGTCGTTGTCGTGTTCCCAGTATTTCTGAGGCTACTTCCATCGTTGTATTTTTTAGATGATCCCATTCTTTTCTGCATTACCATTAAGTGTTTGGCTTAGTTGTTCATTGAGCCTTTGGACTCTTTTTGGGTCTTTTAGCTTCTCTAGATCTAACTTAGTTTGCGTTGCCTTTCAAGCTTCCATATTTCTGTTTATTTTACATCTAAATTTTGTTTGTACCAGGAAGTGATCCGTTCCACAGGAGGCGCCTCTTTTGCTTTTCACATCGCATATACTATACTCGGGCCGCCGAACAGATAGAATGGAGCAGGCAACCCAAATAACATATTACAAAGGTCACTTGATAATATTTTAATTATAATTACCAAAAAGGATCGGAGATGCCGACCCTTACAATTAGAACTAATTTCAATAATTGTCATTAAACAACTTTTTGAGGTTATGATGCAAATAGAAATGTCGACCAACTTAAAAGTCAAGCCTGACATTTGTGCACTTGTAATTGAAAATGTTTAGGCCTGTGGCATGGCTCTTCCTAAATCTCATTATTGGCTGCGGCGTCGAAACCAAAACACGTTGCCCGTGATATGGTTAAGTTTGTAGCGTTTTTTCTTTGGAGTTCCTTTATTCAACCATTTACAAGGACTAAATTGTGCATCTCTACTGCTGTTTTCAAAGTTACATGCAAGTATAAAATATTGACTTGTAAAGTAGTCTCTTAAGGAAATTTTAATTATTCATAGAGCTGCCTGCATTATGGGTAACCGTAAGAAACTAATTCGTAGTCAAGGACGTGAAAGAATCTAAAGCGACTATTGCAATTTTTCTCAGTCGTTTTGCAAGAACGAGTGACTAAAGCAACCGATGTTGGCCTAAATACTGTTAGAGCAGCCTAACAAAGTAGCGGAAGAAAATTTACTTCTCCAAGAAAACAAATTTCTAAACTTACCCCAGGTATTCTGTCGATCAATATAAAGAAGTAATCCCAAGTGTGATCTATAACTTTGCCATAAAAAGAGACCTACAATAAAAGCTGTATTCGAAGTCGAACAAAATGAAGGGGGGTGTTAATTTCACTGAGAAATTACATTCCTTTAGGCGATTGGTACATAAAATGGGTTTTTAATAGAGAAAATGTCAAGACAATAGGCACACGTTCTAATAGAGAAGAGAGAAATAGCAAATTGTGTTGAAGTTTTAAGATAAAATATAAAGCCGAATGCTGAAATATTGTGTACACTGATGAAACGTACTTGCATAGCTTCCATACTGTTCTAAATGTTGTGATGATGGTACCAACAATTCTTTAAAATCCCCCGTCAGTAAAGAGCAAGCATTGATTATTCTTTATGCCGGAGGTAGAAAAGGTTTCGTACCAAATTCATTCCTGATGTTTAAATCAGGACTTAAGAGACAGATTATTGCCACGATGAAATAAACCATTAAAATTATGTAAATTGCCTGAAAGAAAAATTATTAGCAAATCTTCAAAAAAGTCGGTTTTGGTCAACGATAATGCATGGTATCACAATGTCTGTACTGAGCCGAATCCAACACTTGTTTGGAAAAAGCAGACATGCAAAAGTGGTTATCAGTAAGAAACATTTATATTAAGTTGAATGAAACAAAACCAATTATATGGTACCAGAAAATTACATAAACCTACACATAAAAGTTATATGATTGAGAAATTATTAGCGGAACATGGTCATACGTAGTCCTACGATTACCCCCTTACCATCCAGAATTAAACCAGATTGGGAAAATATGGGTGTCAGTAAAGAACTATGTTGCTACAAATAATACAACATTCAAATTAGACGATGTTAACACTTCTGCAGAAAATAATTTTGGAAGTGTGAGTGTGCAAGAATGGAAGAATATATGTGCAGTGTCGACAAACATAAGTGGGAATACATTATGGATAACAGAGAAGAAATAATTATTACAGTAGACGGCAGCGGTGAATCCGGTTCTAATCTATCGTCTGAACAAGAAGATGATTTCGTTGAAGACAATTTAGGTTGTTAACCATTAGAGGAATCTATATTGAATTATTTTACCATTTATTTGATTAATTGGCTGTTATTTTTTTTTATTGTATTTTATGTATTTTTCTTTGCTTCACAAATAATTTCAGAAACTAGAAAGTCATTATTATTTAGAAGTTATTTAAATTTTTATATTTTGTAAATCTAAATAAAATATGTTCATTTTCAAACACCATAAAAGTGAAAACTTATGTGACTTGCTTCGCAAAGTGAAAGCGTTAATTATAATTATAACCAAAGGTAAAGGTAGTACTTTAACTGATTAGGCATATAAAGTTGCCACTGTTGCTACTTTATCTGCCTACTCATATAAGATAACAAAATCAAACATTTCAGCAATATAATTTAATTATTATTTGTGATTTTCATCCATCATAACCATGGAAGAATTATTTCCAACGTATCACAATTTTACCTCAATCTTGAGTTTTTACATTTCTACTAAATTATTGTTTTCTAATTTTGTTACTTTTATTGCAGTATAAGTATTCGTTTGAAAATAAAATTTTATATGTTATTCGCAATAAAAGTGGCTTTATGTGCTTTGCCTGCTACCAGCCTCAACACATAAAGCTTCTATAAAAATATAATTAATATTTTTATTTGTTTATTTATTTCTTTTATTTCATACTGATGTCAAAAATAACATTTTTTGTATTCGCTCCCCAAACTGGTTACTTTGGAAACTGTCTAGGATCCTCAAAATGGCCATTTAGAGGCCTTGTACTTAAAGTCGTCATGGCAACATTTTAGCGGACTCACACATTAGTTGCCATGACGACTTTAAGTACAAGGCCTCTAAATGGCCATTTTGAGGATCCTAGACAGTTTCCAAAGTAACCAGTTTGGGGAGCGAAAAATACATTTTCGCGCGGCCTCCTAATATAATGCCGCGTTAATGGTAATTGAAACTTCATATTATAATGTTTGGAGAGCTAATACAAAAAAACGTTGTATGCAACACGTCCTCAAATGGCTTTAGAGGACTCATCTTCATATTACGGACTCGGCTGCGCTTCGCTCCGCCTCGTCCGGAAACATTACGACTCGTCCCCTAAAGCCTTGCTTTGAGGACTAGTTACATAAACTACTATTTTCGGAATATTTATGGTACAAAAAATGGAACATTAAAATCCTTGTACTTTAAAGTAAAATTTTAAAGTTCAAGTACTTTAAAACTTATTTATTGTACAAAAAATAGAACATTAAAGTCCTAGTACTTTAAAGTAAAATTTTAAAGTTCAAGTACTTTAAAATTATACGTCAGTTGTTGACATAAAATTTGAAATGATTTACTACTTTTTATTTAAAATTCATTAAACTTGCAGTATGAAATAAACCGTTGTATTCACCACGAACGAAAAGTGTTTTTAAAGGCCCTCGCAAGTAATTCAAGTAAACAACTTTCTCGTCTTTAAAATGCCACTTTTCGTTCTAGATAAATAAACTACTATTAATATTATAACTTTTGAAGGGGAATACAATTTTTAGTTGTTTTATGCTTTAAAACAATAATTGTGATATAATTTGATCAAGTATTTCAGTAGTACCCCTCTATAATGGGTAAATTATTATTTAAACATTATTTGGAGCAATAAAACTTTGATAGTGATTTATTTACGTCCCAGTGTGTACATAATAAATAAATTAACAGTCCGTTAGCTGACATGCAGCCGCAAATCATAATCCCCTTTGGAAACTTCGCAGTTCCTTTAATGCCGTTTTTATGAAAAGCTTCTGATTTACTCTTTCTAATTCATCTAATATGGTCTCCAATGAAGTAATAAAAAAAGTTAGAACTGCTAAAATACAACTAAACCCCATATAAAGGTTAATTCATATGTATGGTCATTAAATTAAATAAGTGTATAATAACATCAGTAATAGCTTAACTAAAATTAATCACATATAGAAAAAATTGCATTCATGTCTAGACAAAACTTTTGAGAACCAAAACCTTCATTAGGTAAATCAGATAAGAGTACATTTACATTTTCTTAAAAAATCAACACGTTTTGTCAGAGTTTCTCTCTTTTCTATTAGAACGTGCCTATTGTCTTGACATTTTCTCTATTGAAAACTCATTTTATGTACCACTCGCCCAAAGGAATGTAATTTCTCAGTGAAATTAACACCCCCCTTCATTTTGTTCGACTTCGAATACAGCTTTCATTGTAGGTCTCTTTTTATGGCAAAGTCACACTTGGGATTACTTCTTCTTTATATTGATCGACAGATGACCTGGGGTAAGTTTAGTAATTTGTTTTTTTGGAGAAGTAAATTTTCTTCCGCCACTTTGTCGGGCTCCTCTAATAGTATTTAGGCCAACATCGGTTGCTTTAGTCACTCGTTCTTGCAAAACGACTGAGAAAAATTGCAATAGTCGCTTTAGATTCTTTCACGTCCTTGACTACGAATTAGTTTCTTACGGTTACCCATAATGCAGGCAGCTCTATGAATAATTAAAATTTCCTTAAGAGACTACTTTAGAAGTCAATATTTTATACTTGCATGTAACTTTGAAAACAGCAGTAGAGATGCACAATTTAGTCCTTGTAAATGGTTGAATAAAGGAACTCCAAAGAAAAAACGCTACAAACTTAACCATATCACGGGCAACGTGTTTTGGTTTCGACGCCGCAGGCAATAATGAGATTTAGAAAGAGCCATGCCACAGGCCTAAACATTTTCAATTACAAGTGCACAAATGTCAGGCTTGACTTTTAAGTTGGTCGACATTTCTATTTGCATCATAACCTCAAAAAGTTGTTTAATGACAATTATTGAAATTAGTTCTAATTGTAAGGGTCGGCATCTCCGATCCTTTTTGGTAATTATAATTAAAATATTATCAAGTGACCTTTGTAATATGTTATTTGGGTTGCCTGCTCCATTCTATCTGTTCGGCGGCCCGAGTATAGTTGCATCCCTTTTATCAATGAGCACATGATCAATTTGATTAATCGTTACTCCATCCGGTGATCCCCACGTGCCCTTGTGGATGTCCTTGTGCGGAAAGCAAGTCTAACTAATCCGCGTATTTCTGCTGGTTGCGAAGTTTACTAGTCTTTCCCCATTCTGGTTTGAGTTTTCGTGTAAGCTATGTGCCCCTATTGCTTCCCGGTATTCCTCTTCTCTTCTTACCTGAGCGTTGAGGTCGCCTATGGTAATTTTTATATCATTTTTTGGGGATGAGTCTTAGACTCTCTCTAATAATTGGTAGAATTCATCTTTCATTTGGTAATCACTTACATTTTTTGGTGCATATGCATTTATTATGGAGAGAATAAAGAACTTGGTTGCTATTCTGACTCTGCATATTTTCTGACTTATCGATTTATAATCTATTATAGATGATTTTAGTTTGTTGTCTACTATGAATGCTGCCCCTCTTTCTCTTTTCCCTTGATCTTTACCGCTAAATAGGATAATATGTGTTTTTGTGTCTTTAATGCCGGTTCCCAACCAGTGTGTCTCTTGGATGGCTGTTATATCATTCCCATACTTTTTAATTTCTTCGAGTAGGTTTCTTTGAGCTTCTGGTTTGACTATCGTGTTGACATTCCATGTGCCCAACGCGAAGTCGTTAGTCGTCGTCAATAGATTCGTCCATTCCGAGGCTTAATTGAAGGGTTCGTAACTATTTATTTTTACGGGAAAAGGGTTGCTAGCCCCAGGGGAAGTTAGCCCGACGCCCAACCTCCTTTTCGGAGGGCCATTTGCTCAGGTACCTCGGGGTTGCAAAGCCCGTACTAACATCTAAGATGTTAGCCCCTGAGGGTTTACTTAAAGTTGATTTACAGAGAAATGCAAAGAAAACACACCTAGAAAATTGTTTAAATCGATATATTACTCACATTCCAATTATAGTTATTAAGATTTTACTGCACATAAAACTTTAGAATTAGTTGCACCCTACGAATGTCACAGTATGTAGTCTATTATTAATCGTTTGACTTTAAATCTACCTGATATGTCCGTAATGACACAGATCCAGTAAATATTTACGTTGAACATTAAAAGTTTTTCTGACAATATTCGTAGTCAAACTGTTGAAATCTGAGTGAAACTCTGCGCCGCTGTTACATGCCAAATAAATACATTTCTAACTTAACGGGCAGCTTGCGCTTTCTCTACTAAACGAGCGGTGTTCGTTATCTTGTTGATAAACTGCCAAGTACCTGGCGACGAGAAATTGCCCTTTAAAAGGCGTCCAGCGGCGACTTAAGGAGTCTGGCAAGGAGATCCGCGAAATATACACAAACGGCGGAACACGACTCTCAGTTACTTGTAACATGATGGGGAAGTAATTAACATATCCAACACTAAACCGATTTTGAGATAACAACCTGACTAACAACAAGCTGTCCTCGCATAAAGTTAGCGCACTCGACGACGGATCTAATATCATAAAACCCTCTTCCTTGAAGAAGATGTTTCTCTCAAAATTCAGGTGCTCAAACGCAACAACGAAAGAAATATTGCGAAATGCATAATAACACCAAAAAGGTACCGCAAGGTAACCAAGTTAGGTACCGGGATAATCGATGGTAAAACTGTAAATCGGCACGGAACGACAACGATGCCAACTAACACTACCCGTACTCACTGAGAAAATGAAATCCACCGTTGCAGTTGCAGAGACCCAAAAACCCGAAATTCCACGCTGCAATGGATGTGAGAGGAGGCTCACATGTATGAAAGTCACATGGTCTTGCGGTTAGGTTAGTCCGAGGCAACCACTTTCTGGTCCAGAAAAACGGGCATTTTCGCTAGGTACTTATCTCACGTACGATGGTTGTCCTTGATATAAGAAGCAAATATTCTGCTAAACGTCTTATGTACCTACACGTTCCAAAGGGTTAGCTTGAGCATGGTAATGTGCTTTACATATTATCTTTTTTTATACGTAAATTCTTTGGAGTGTAACTGATGTACACCCTTGTCGGCAAGATGCGGTAGCAGAACGGAATGGGAAGCAAAGCGTACATTTTATGAAAAAATTAATCACAGTCAAAGTATATGTATAGCCTTGAGCCGAAGGTGGAAATAGTTGCACTAACTCGATCGATATAGTTTTCCAATGCTTCGTAACAAGATATTGATGAAACATATAACCGGCTGGACGTCTCTGTTCGATTTTGTTGGCATTACAAGTAGCACTTCAGTTTACGTACCTGCTAATGTCAGTTCTATACTTAGGCCAAGTATATCTTTACAAAGTTCGTTCAGCAGTTTTAAAAATTACTAAGCGAGCAGCAATACCAGCGTCATGAGATTTGTTTAACATTTTATTTCCGGGATACTTCGGTACTATTTCCTTTCAATTGGCGTCATCGTCGGATGAGGTCGGGTATTTCGGATTGAGACGTTTAAAGAGTTTGTCATTCTCTACTTCTCAATTTGGATACGGTAAAGGTGTTGTAGTCACACGTCTCAAGCTGTCGTTATACCAACGGTGTTTACAAGATTGGGCTGCCTTCACTTCTTTTTCTAATTTAACGTCAATCTTATCAATTGCGGGATAATTGTAAAATGCTGATCCTTAACAGCCCATTGAGCCAAACGGCCCATAGCTTGCGATAGTGAATAACCCACACGAGAGAATGATGATCAGCAGTAATGGTAAAGTAAGTTTCTTCTAGATAAGGTGTAAATTTTTCTACAGCCCAAAAGTTGGCAAGACATTCGGCTCTATTTTAGAATTTGCTAATAAAGCATCTACCGCTTTCTTCAGCTTCAATTGTATGTGACGAGATGGCTGCAATGCCAAACTTAAAGGCTTCAGTTTAGACCTCAAAAGGTCTGAATGTCGAGGAACGCGAGTATAGGTGCAGATATCAAACTGTTTTAATACTCCAGTAGCAACCATCAATTCCCACATGCAAGTAGTCGATTACACGAGATCCTGGCAGCTCATTTCTTCAAAATTTACTTACTATATCCTATCAACTGTAATTTTCTCAGAATTGTTCTTGTTTTAGTACAGGATAATTACAGAGCACATACATCAAACAAGTAGAGACACTCATGCCAAATGTTGAAACCTGTCTAGAGTGCTTGGGACAGTAAATGGGGGGGGGGGGCATATATCTAAGCGTGACTAGCAGATGGCAGCACAACGTTCTACCTTCTATCAGAGCCAGTAGATATAGTAGATATATACACTGGTTCTGCTACCAATTAGATTTGATTTGACAAAAGTTGTTAATCCAAATTACATATTTGACATATGTTGAACAAGAGAGCGTTTTCAGAGTATTGATCATTCTTAGGATCTTTAGAACCGAATATTAGGAATATACGGCTAATTTAGTTAAAATTTAGATTTGTGCGATTTAACTCTGTATCCCGAATCCGGGACAAGTTGATCATTGTACCGCCAGATGCCAGCGCATAAAGCACCAGCCTCGACACCGCAAGGTAAATGAGGTTACAGATAATACATACATACACACATGTGTAAACCTATCGGTCGTAACATGTTACAAAATATGTAAAACAGACACTTTTATCACACATGCCTTGCAAAGAGTGATCCAAACCAATCAAAATGTAGCCCGTTGTTTGCCCAACTCTTAGTAACCTATACTACTCAAAAATGAATAGGGATATTGCTTTATTATGGATTTCTGCCAATTAATTTAATCGGTTTTTGTATACATAGAGTAGAATGTACAAAAATCTGGTGTGATACACTCACACAACTTCCTTTTACAGTGATCTTATAATTAGTCAAAAATTTCATTTTTAATTTTTAACCATTTGTTAAAATTTTTCAAAAATTACAAATTCTACAAAAACGGTACAAAATCGAGTGTTAGTTGAAGAGACAAATTTTCTCTAAAATTTTAAGGTGAATTCAAAAATGTAATACTATACCGGGTGTTCTATTTAAAATAGGAGTTAATAAAAAAAATAGAAAAAAAAACAAAATAAACCCACTTTAGAAGTATTCAACCGGAAAATCACCTATCTCACATCAATACACATTAAAAATGTAACAAAAATGTAAAGTTTAAAAAAAATCGTTAGAGCCGTTTTTGAAAAAATCGAAAAAAACTGAAAAATCACAAGAGTAAACACCTACTTCCGGTTATGCGATTTCTTCAAAAGCTTGCTGTCTCATCTACATAGTACACAAAACTTATATATGAAGTTTCAACGCCATACCTCTTTTCGTTTTTGAGATATTCTGTTCACAGACACACAGACCAATGAAAAAAAATATGGTTTTTGGGATCAGGGGACTCTAAAACGTGAAGATCCGTTGAAAACTCAATTTCGAATTTTTGGGGTGAATCCAATACTTCCTTTATAGTAAAAGGAAGTAATAAACGAATAAAATACAGCAAAAAAATCAAGGTAGTTGTACTCAAAAAGATAGTGGAACAAATTTTTGTATTTGCTACATTTTTTTTCTGTAAGTAGACTTAAGTTAATTTATCTGAATTCATTTTCATTTACTGAATTATCGAATATTTAAGTTTGAAAAACATGCAACGAAACCATCTCTCTCGGGAGCAAGCAAATGTGGTGGTTCAAATGCATCAGATAGGACACCTTCAGGTAGAAATCGCCAATGTCTTTAACACCTCGCAAAGTGTAATTTCCCGTATACTTTCGAGATTCAGAGAAACTGGCTCTACTTCAAGACGACCTGGTAGTGGGTCTGGGCGCATCATCACGCCACGAGAAGACCGGCATCTTGTTATTCAGGCAAGAAGACGGCCATTTTCTACTGCTCGGCAACTTCTGCAAAACCTTTTAGACACCAGAGGAACTCAGGTTTGCGACCAGACGGTTCGTAACCGTCTAAAAGAAGTAGGATTGGCTTCCTATAGACTTGTCCGACGTATACCACTAACACCTACTCATCGGGGACAAAGATTACACTGGGCCAATCAAAGACTTTTGGAAGCTACTCCTTGGGAGTTCGTTATGTTTTGTGATAAGTCTCGATTTTGTATACACAACGACAGTCGACAGCAGAGAGTCTACAGAAGTCAGGGAAATAGTCTTTTGCCTCAGTATATCCAGCCGATTGTGCCATTTGGCGGTGGTGGTGTTATGGTGTGGACAGGAATATGTTTTGGCTGGCGTACTGACCTCCATGTCTTTGATGCAACCGTCACTGCTCAAAGGTATGAAATCGAGATTATCAGAGAATATGTTTCGGACGGCCACGATTTTATTGGACAAGAAAATTTCATTTTTTTGGATGATAATGCTCGTCCCCATCGTGGAATGAATGTGATACAAGCACTAAAAACTCTGGAAATTAATTACTTACCTCTTCCTCCGGTTTCACCAGATCTGAATCCCATTGAGCACGTTTGGGATATGCTTCAAAGACGGCTTGATAATTACGTTCCCCATCCTCACACCATCCGAGAGCTAAGAAATGCGTTACCTCTGCTTTGGGACGACATACCCCAGCAAGACATTAACAGATGTATTCAAAGTATGCCAGAAAGGTGTAGAGCAGTGATTACAGTTCGAGGTGGTGTTACGCGCTATTAGGGACGGTCAAATGCTAAATATTAAGAAGTTAATTGTTGATATTTTTTTAACATTGATGTTTTTTGGTGATTAGAGATGTCAGAATTTATCGAGTTCATTAATTTTTATGCGTTTTCTTCTACTTTGTTGTACATACATTAAAATTAGTTTCTGTTTGGCAAAAATACATAGTACAGCAATATTCCTATTCATTTTTGAGTAGTATATATACAGGGACTCTACTACCAATCAGTGCCAGTGTATATAGGAGAGTACCGCCATTCTTTGATCCGTAAAAATGCCGCCATCGCCGCCATTTTTGTTCCCATCGGCAATAACTGATTGAGTTATGTCTAAAATTTTACTTAAAATTGGCAAGACTGTAAGTCTATGTCAAATTTGAGATTAGCAGGTTATGTTTTGCCTCAGTTTGTGCCAGAACTGTCGCGAAACCTAACCTGCCAACCTCGAATTTGACATAGACTTACAGTCTTGCCAATTTTAAGTAAAGTTTTGCATTGCCAACAAACGTCACGTTGACGGAATTGTGTAACAAACCTCAAAGCGAAGCATATGTTAGAGGAATAAACATGGCGGACGTGGCGGTACTCTCCTATATCTACTGGCTCTGCTACCAATTAGAGACCCTTAATATAC
>CALNHX010010402.1:0-40601 GCA_940337035.1 Agriotes lineatus
GATCAGCCATGCATATTGTTTGTTTTTAAAATTAAAATTCTGACTGCGTTATGATGTACCACCTTGCTGATTGTTAGGATCGTTTAAGAATTAAATGCTGTCATCGTATTTGGCGCGCACGAAGTAGAAGAGGATGGTTACCAATCATTGATTCCACAGTGCGGGCATAGTTGAAAAGTTTTCCAAATGTATTGAAAGACACGTTGCGTGTCGTTTTTTTCATGAATATCGCCATGTGGGAGAGACTTACTGTGCCAATTATTCAGCACTCCCAAAAAATTCCCTTACATTTGAAATCCAGAATATCGTCTTATTTTCGGGTTTAGTAGAATTTCATATCGACAGATGGTCGGATACATTCAAAGACATCCTGTATCGTGCCCTGTGCATCAATCTATCGTTTCGTGACCCTCCGGAATCCCGAAAGCCCGGGATTTATCGCGCGTGCACTTATGCTGACCGTTCGTAGATATTCTAGAGCTACCGCTGTCCACTCTTCAAATGAAGCTATGGAGAAGCCCCATATTTTGCTTTTGATTTTGGGCCAAGAGTCTAGGCCTTTACCATCCGCAAATTACTTTTAACCGATTTATCGCCCGACCAGTTTTCTACTCCGCCCCGGTAATGGATAGCCTGCATTCCCACACAATTCGTTGCACCCAGTTAAGTTATATATGGTTTATTATTTTATGCATGCGTGATTTACCGTCAATTTAAAATGTGTTTTGTGTATCTAGGATTAGTTTTGCATGTGTATTGGCGCTCATTTTTATGTGTTTCTAAGTTGTCGTAAAATAGGTTTTTGGGGCATATTCCCGGTTGTAGTGCAGCCTAGAGCGCTGTGTATCAGATCAGTAT
The DNA here is from genome assembly GCA_940337035.1 of Agriotes lineatus. Lineage (NCBI taxonomy): Eukaryota > Metazoa > Arthropoda > Insecta > Coleoptera > Elateridae > Agriotes > Agriotes lineatus. Next base: position 859 of record CALNHX010010402.1, read on the forward strand.
ATCAATACTATGTTCGCCTGAGGAATTATTTCATAGGCAAGTCGGTCTGCTAGCTTGGTAATAACACGCAGGTAGAATTCTTAGTAATTGTTCCTAAACAATTTACAGTTGCAAGATTGAGCCGCTTAAATGTATTTTTATTGATGTTATCTTGATTGAGTTTTTTGAAATTTTCGGCATGGCTTCATTTGTAAAGCGCAGTGCAGTTCCGTATATTTTAAGTTAAGTAAGCATTTTCAGAGGTTCAGAAATAAGATAAGGTCTAAGTCCTGGAGCTCAGCACCGCACACGTTTTCCACAGATCACAATTTTCCATGAAACCGCCTGATTATATTACCACTTGATAACTTACCAAAGTGAAGCCGTAAACAATATCAAAAACAGTTTTTTCCAGGTTGCCGTGAAAGAACAAATGTAGCGTAGCTGCCCTTAAACTAAACTACAACTTAGTCATTTTTTTATATTTTTCTTTGTAACTATTATGTAACGTGAAAAGAAATAACCTTATAATAATTATTATCATTATTATTTTACTTTCGTAAGCGAACGCCTGTATCCCCAGTTTAAGGCTCCGTTAAAGGATACGGTAGACATTGAGGTTGGGGTCAGTGGTGCCTTTAGTTTTGATTCCTCGGCTACTTCTCTTCACAAGTAATGTGATGTCTCCTAATTTTGTTAGGTTCTTCAGAAAGTGTTATTTTGTTTAATTAGCTTTCGTAGTTTACATACGTATTTATCTGTAAATAAAGTGTTTATTTTTATAGGTTCATGCCGTTAGAGACGCTTCGGTCCATTTATCAAGTTTGGAAACCTGCAGATTGTAATAGACAGTGTATACTGTTCCACTGATGTATTTAGTTGAAACTGCACGTGATATCTTGTACAGTCCCGGTTGATTAGATGTGTTTCGTGGATTTTGGCGTACTGCCTGCTCTAGTAATACTTTGTTCCACTGTAATAGTAAAACACCTCAGTTTTCGTTTGTCGTTTAATTGAGGAACCTTCGGGCAGAGCTTGCAAAAAACAAATCCATTGCAATTTCAGGACCACCGCGTTGCTCCTTTATGAGAGATTTATAAATGAGTGGTTGCAGTATCTTCGTTAACTTTACCTCTACCTTTGGGTAGTTAAAAAATATGTGGAAGGAACATCTTATGTTGGATTTATTGGAGATAGCAATTTGTATGAAGGTTTTAATAAGTTAGCACCTCCTCTGGAGATTGAAGCACTGAGCTGATTTACACCTGAAGTGCTTTCGTAGTGAAGATTTTAGTGTTGTCTCATTGAGTATTTCCGCATTTTTTTGAATTTCCGGATGTACACATTGTCGTATATGGATTTATATGTGGGTTGATGGCCTTGTAGATTTGGATTTCTAATTATAGAATAGTCCTACTAGATTTGGATTTCCAGTTGTGGATTGTCATTCTGGATTTGGATCTCAGATAATGGTTGCTAGATTGCAGTTTATAGTTGTGACTTTGGCTTTGGTTTTTCTAGGGCACGGGATACTACAGATAAGTCATAACCTTGCATTCATTTAAATAAATATTTGTCGCAATTGAAAGTGTATTGGCATAAATCAGTTTGAGAACTTACGATATCGTTTTTTTGTTTATGGCAAACTTATTGACATATTGATGTACTATTAGTTTGTGTATATTTCCTACGTACCTTGGACTTGCGTATTTGGGTGGTAAGCTTATATTTGAAATAAACATTATTTTGTGAACGCCTCGTATACACGACGCGGGTTTAATATTGGATTATTCCAATTACGTATCTGTTTTCGAATACCTCAGATACAATATTTTATTTCGGTAAAAGAATTAGCCTCTTATAGTATTCGTCTGCACGCCTTGGAAAAATATCACTCTAATTGTGCCGTATTTATATTTCTTCTTTCTGTAAGGGGTTATAGCTTATCAAAAAGCATGCGTCTAATAAATGTAATTTTGCTATATCTCTCTTTAAGTTGTGATTACCATATCACCGGGGAATCTTCCAAAGTACAGTGGCAAACAGAAAAAATAGGGTAAGTCGAAAAATCAATTCTCACATAGTGAGATCTGTGGATTCTCGGTACGATGTAAGATATATTAACAATTCAGACAAAAGTGGAAAATTTTCGGTTAATTTGTAGGCTTGTCGAGGGCCAGTTTACACTAAAAAGACAACACTGACCTATTTCTTCTGTCCACCACTGTACATTTGCGAGTTGTTGAACAATCAAGCTGGTGGTAGCCGTATTTCTTTTTGATGATTTTAGTGTTAACCTACTCCCTTCTCTGGAGTAGCTTAGCCGGCCCGTTAAACGCTATTTGGGTATGTATTCACAGCTCGCTATCCGGCTTATTGCGGATGCAGTCGTTGAATTTTAAACAACAATATCGTCCTGTTCGTAATTCAATATTCACACTGTAATTTTGTTTCTCCTGGGGGTCTATTTTAAATCTTGCCCCTGGGTGCATTTTTTATTTGCGCCAGTGAAACAGCTAGAACAGTCATTGTTCCAAACAGAAACTGTCCACCATAGTTGTTAGGTACACAAATAACAAAACCCCTATACAATAAACGCCCCTGAAATGAAAAGGTTCACCTGTACCAGCACACAGTCAGCTGGCAAACAATTATATCAACAGCGGATCCATTCAAACCAAATAAAGGGCCAGTTTTCACTATGCAGCAGATTTTATCGGGTGCTTCACGTAGCTAACAACGTCCGCATCAATATTTCGCCGACAGTGTTATTGCACAATTTCTCCTGTGGCCGATTGCTGTCAGTTTGAAAAACAAACACTCGGCCGCGTTCGCAGCATTTAGCCTTAAATCATTTATTTTCGTCTCAAAATTGACTGGCAGCTTTAGAACGAACAGGAAAAAATCTTCCCTGGGAATCCCTCGGCTCTGGCTTTGCATATGCAAATTTGGGGCTTCGGATGACTAAATAATCTCGAAACCTGGCATAATGCCGCGCTAAAACTCTCAGATACATATTTGTAGCTTAATAGCCCACATGAGCAGTTTTCCGGGAACGATTGCCCTCAAAACATGCCACACAATGAAGTAAGAATACAAGAATTTTGTTGAGCTTTTGCAAAAACACTTAGCCAAATGTCAATGTTTGACTTTTAATGAATTTGAATGTTTGGATTGTCGAACTCGTTCACTCTGCTTATTTATCTGCTTTTGTGTAAACAATCTTATTCGGGCCTGCTGATATATTATTCATTCCATGGTTTGGTGAAAGGTTAGGCCTTGTGTAAAATTTAAATGGACTACTGAGTTTTTACAGGCAGCAGAGGGACTCTAATATTTTTATTTGGTTGCTAATTAACTTCTGATGTTATAAAAGGACGTTTCATTGAATGGTGTTTGTTTAACCAATATAAATATTATGTAATGAGAAGTGTGCGTCACTTAATATTGGGGTTTTGAAGAACGCACTTCTTTGTTTTGCGCATTACCTTAAAAACGAAATTTCGATATATCGTTATAACCTGGAGGATACTTTTCAGCGACGCTTTCAGTGGATATAACATCACAGCAGCAGTCTTTAAGGGAAAAAAATGTGTGGACTAATGAGAATAACAGACATTGGTATATTGGGCATTTCTGAGACAGGCTGTAAAATGGTTCATGAGACTGGTCTTCTGTCAACGAATGTTTCGAATAAGTTGCGTTGCTAGAGATTTATACTCTCAGCCAGTAGTAGTACAGAAACAAGTCCAAACTTCCGTTAACATACAGGCTGCAAAACAATTGTGGAAGGACGTTCCAAAATACCTTTAGCTGTAAGGGTGGAAGAAATAATCAAAGGCACTTGTTCCAGTAACAATCGAGCAGCCAATCGCCTCAAATAGCTTGTTATAATTCATCAGCTGCAGCTCTATAGCCATAGATGGAATTGCTTCTAATTGTAAAAAGGCTGACCTATGCTGTTCCAAAATATTTAACTCTAATCCAAGTGTATCACGCATGTATAATGCTTTTCAGATAACAATTTGTGTCTATCTGTGTATTCCCTAACAGAAATATAATCATTTAACAAATTATTGTGTTTGAATGGAAACGCTTGTATTTTGCAAAACTTATTTGGAATATACGAGCTCAAAGTGAATTTGCATATGTTTCTAATGTTCCGCGTCGTGATTTTCGTCTCGACAGTTCTGTCGCTGCAGGCGATCATATTCTCCGTGTTTTAAATTTCAGTGCTTTTCGCTGCTCGATGTTGAAGGCATTAAGTTATCTCTTATTAGCTCTAATTCGATGTATGGTTTGTAGGATTGTCAGCTGTTTATACTAGCCATTTTATTACGCAGCTGCTTGGCTGTGGTTTGGAATTTATAAACTCACTTCTCGGGCCTACGTGTACATTATCCTTGCACTGGTGATTCCGACGTTTAGAGTACCGGCTCGTTTGTCTTCTGTGGATGGGCCCTATACGTGGCGGTGTGTTGGCTTCGAGTAGGTGCCCGGAGAGAATCGGAGGCTTCGCTGGAGAGTTCATGTTATGCATAGTTATTTCTGAATCATTGTGTTAAACAGCAACGCTCTCGACAGGGGTTCTTCAAGCCGCTTAGAGTTTTACTTGCTGCCTTATGCTACTATTACCAAATCATTGAGCATTTATTTCTTAACTGTTTGATTGTGTACGTAGTGTAGTATTTTTATGGCGGGTTAATCCTATTCTATTAATATTTTAAGCTGTCTGTACTTGACTTTACATTACTGGTTATTATATTTATTTGGTGTAGCAGGTGGGCACTTTGTACGATCCCGGTGGAAGATAGGTTTACTTCACACAAGCAATCCTGCACACGCAAGCCATGGTTCTCTCTCCCACCCCTAATAAAGAGAGGAGATTATGTACTAACTTTAATCATATAGCTACAATCACCTATTTTTATCCCACCTCCATCCTACATCCAATTCACCAACACGCATGGCATGCTGGCGTTTTAGTGCCAAAAAAACCTTCATGAATCCAAGTCTAGAAAAATAGCCCCGAATCCCCGTGGGTCAGCATAATCCTAACCAAGGCAGCAGATGGAGAAGGAAGCAGACCAGAGGCGTTAAAAATGGCCAGGAGGGATCAAGCTGCCAAGCTAAGACAACACTATTAATTGAGACGGTTAATGTTATTGAGCGACACTCATCTATTTGAGCTAGAGGAAAAGCCACAGAAGAACAAATTCAGCGAGGAGTAGGTTTCATAATTAATAAGAAGATAAAATCTAACGTACTCAGTCTAGATTGTTAATTGGACAGAGTGGTTACTGTAACAATAAACATTTCGCCTAACAGCAAGCAATAACGAAGGCACCGAGACGAAGACGTTACAAATAGCCTAAGCAAAACGAGCACCACGTACGCAATTGTCTTGAACAATTTTAATTCAAAACTGAGCAAAAAAACAAGAAGAAAGTCAAGAATACATAGGTAAATACAGTTTCGATGACAGAAATAATAGAGATATAACGTTACTTAATTTTATGACCTCCCACCAACTATATGCCTGGAACTCGTTCTTTAAAAAATAAACAAAGAGAATGGGCATGGTTAAGCCAGATAATAAGACAAAAAATTAAATAGACTACATTATATCGCCACAAAGACAAATTGTACAAGATACAACTACATTAAATACATTTAATATAAGTAGCGATAATATAAGTAGCGGTCATCAACTAGTACGCAGCATAATAAAGATCATTACCAAACTTAGAATATGTAAAGGAAAACAAAAACGTCAGACAGATATAGAGACAGAAATTTTTAAATCAGAATCAACTAGTTACAAACACAAAATAGAAAGAAAATTGAAAGATAGTAAAAGGGAATGGAAGAACAAAAATTTAAATGAAAAGAGCGAAACACTAGCTGCAGTATTAATCAATGCTGCAAAACAAGTTGCAAAAAGTATAACCAGGAAAACACAAAAATTGAGTCAAAATACTAGAAATATAGTAGAACACAAAAAGAAATTGTTTAAGGAATGAAAATATACAGATTTAGAGCAATCGCAAAAGAAACAAGAAAAATGGTAAGAAAAGATCTAGAAACATATTACGAAAATGAAGTAGAAAAACTAATTGAAAATAACAAAAAAGTGAAAAGCCTCAAAGCAAATAAGAAACAATAAATAATATCATTAAAAAATTTAAAGGGACAAAAAATAAGAGATCTAAATGACATCATAAGGATCACACAAATATATTATAAAAATTCATACACATCAAAAATATTCAACAGTAATGAAATGCCACAAAATAGGAAACAAAAATAACTAATGTAGGTTCAGAAGAGATACCAGACATAGATGAAGAAGAAATCATAAAGCTTCCGGGGAAGATAATGTACTGACAGAAATGCTTAAGGAAAGCGGAAGAGAAGTATTAAGAAAACTAGGTGGCATTTTCAATACGTGCCTTAAAGAAGGTAAACCCCTGATAATAATTGGAATAACGCCATTATGATAATCTTATACACAAAAGGAGAAAAAACACTGGTTAGGCAACTACAGGCCTATCAGTTTACTATCACAGATACTCAAATTGTTTACCAAAGTTTTGGCAAATCGAGAGACCAACAAGATGGATAACAATTAACCTATAGAATAGGATGGCTTTCGGAAAGATTATAGTACCAGCTAAAATCTGCTGATGATGAAGGTACTCTTAGAAAGAGCAGTAGAATATAACTTAGACCTATTTTTGGCCTTTGTAGATTTCCAAAAAGCTTTCGACTTAATGGAGCTCTGAGCAATTGAAGAATCGCTTAATAATGCCAGAGTAGATCACAGATACACGCAGCTTATAACGCATGTTATGTGGCTTTTTCCCTTGCCCTATACTGTACCGTACTATAAATCTATATTGCCCTTTGTTTGCTAGTTTACTCAGTCGTAGAATTGCAAGACCCGCTCTTCCACAATGTAGTTAAACGAAATGTCAATATTGCTCATGTAGGCCTGCTCGTGATCACCTATAATGCGGTAATTATACATGCAAACACTGCCAGAAATAAAAGCCAAACAGTTTACATAAAAAATATATCGTGTGTTAAAAAAAACTCATTTAGGGTAGGTCTTGGATAGAAAGATAGAAAATCTAGTCGTGTCTTAATTTAAGTCTGTAGGTGAATGTCAGATTGCAATTTGTTTATGAAAGCATCTGTCACTGTGACAGGTACAAGTTTACACTGCAAGAAAAAAGGGTTTTTGTTAAGTGTTTTGTATATTTTTAGGAAAATAATTCAAGGTCAAGAGGTAATTTAGTTCTCTCTGACTTTAGTTTATTTGCATCAATGTGTATATCTCAAGTTACGGCAAACTTCAATTTGGTCATGGCATGCTGCGAATAAGTTTTTTTTGGAACATACGATATAATCTGCAAAAGAAACAAATATGCATGGAAGTACATAAAAGTATATACAATGTTAATCAATAAACGCTATGTGCGCTATTAATATTACCACGGACCAGTCCAGGTTGTAACAAAAGTTAATTACTTATTACGGCTTTGGATTTTCCCAATCTTCCTGGGCAGTACATTCACTCGTAAAATGTAATTATAGTAACTAAACTTGCTTTTGTTTAGTAGCACGATGTCCAGAAGTTTAGCTCCGGGGGCTGACACAGTCGACAGGCTTCCTTGAAGCTCGAACAGCAGCACGAATCGCAGCTTCTGGCTATGGACTGCCGCTGAGTCTCGGAGATGATACCCCAAGCTTACACTTGTAATATTTCGCGGAGCGTCCCTTTGGTTTTTGGGCGAAGCACACTCCCCGCGCTGCTGTTCGAGCACCAATTGCTTTGTTTTATTAATAAACGCACGCAACACTGTATCAGCCGGCTTGCACTATTCGAACGCGCAAAATATTCGTTGCACGTTTTAAATACACAATACGTTACAATCTAATTACTACAATGCAAGAAATACAGATTAGTTCTATTCCTAGCAGAATAATGGTAAAATACCGAGGTAATTATTAGCTGCAAAGGTGACAGGAACCGGACCGTTACACACATACAACATCTACAGTAAAGTTACATGACATTGACACAATGTATCAAAATACAACTAGGCATAAGGCAGGGCGATACGCTATCACCTAAGTTATTTACGGTGTCATTGGAAGATGTGTTCAAGAACATAAATTGGTAAGAAAAAGGCATCTTAATAAATGACAAGAGACTGAACCATCTAAGATATACTGTCGAGATTGTTATAATTATGGAGAATTTAGAAGGGCTGCAGACAATGTTGACGGAATAGAGAGAAAGTAATCCAAAATTGGCTTACATGAATCTTCAGAAAATCAAATTACTGTTTAAAGAGACCCCACACACCGCAATTGGAAATAAAGAGCTTGAAAATGTTAATAACTATGTTTATCTTGGATACATGATAACACCAAACCAAAGAAAGCATCAGGCGACGAAAACTAGTATGGGCCTCATTCGGGAAACTAAGCCAAACTCTAATAAATCAAAATATTACTATTCGTCTCCGAAGTAGGCTTTTCGAACAACCAGTATTGACATAATTATGATTCTCAAAGGTAGAATCTAACAAAACAGTTAATGGTAAAACTCCAGATAACTCAAAGACGAATGTTGGGTGTGTTCCTAAGAGATCGCAAAGGAAATAAGTACGAGCGATAACAGAACTTGGAGACATCGCAGGAGTTGCCACAAATTTAAAATGGAGCTATGCAGATCACTTTGCCAAATATACAGATGGAAGGTGGTCCAACAGTATTTTAAAATGACGATCCTACCTAAGAAAGTGATCTAGAGGACGTCCCACAATGCGTTGGACGGACGATATAAAACGAACAGCAGGACTTAACGGAACGCGAGAAGCTAAAAATAGAAAGAAATGTGAGAAATGAGGGAAGCTTATGTTTAGAGATGGACCGATACTTGCTAAATAAGATGAAAATGAGATTATATTTATTGTTGACTATATATTTTATTATGGTATGTGTGTTCTAGTTACTGCAAACATATTGACGACCTGGCCGATAGTTGAATTCATTTCAAATTATTGTGATTTTGACTATGATCTTGAGTGTATAAGTTCTGGTCTCTATCTGAGCGTGGTGTTAGAATTACCACGTATCTGAGCACATTTGTTATATTAAAGACTCACTGGCGCGTTTTGGCAATTTAATTAAATTTAGGAGTTTGTAAAGAACCTGTGGCGTTGCTATTGTAGCTAATCGGTCTTCGAATGTGGTCCTGTAGTTGATAGTTTGGGATGATGTGGACACTTTTGGTATCAGAGTTTCGGAGCATGTGACGACCGTTTGAAGAGGGGACCGTGTGATTCGTGTCGTCAAACTTCTTTTCGTACTGATATTTTTCAGGCACAGGAACATATTAGTAGTTGGCGAGATGAAGTCGTACAGAGGTTGTGTGCGCTGGGTTTTCTATTTCTTTATGATTACTGTTTGGGGAAGCCTTACAGTGCCAATTTTTAGTAAATTGCGGCAATTGTCTGATATTTCGCTCATCCAGAAAGTAGTTTATGCATTTCAGATTCTGATACCCGTTTTGCTTTTGTTTAAACGGATACCCGTTGCAACAAACATGTAAAGAACTCTGGACGCCGATGCTGCCCTTGAAAATCCATCCAGTGTAGAAGCACGTAACATTTGCTCGTCGACATCGTGGAGTGCTGTTAATTTTGCTTCCGTATTCGAGCCCGCCAAACTCGCTTAACTTCGGCGGCCAGCGTGAAGTTCGCTCAAGATTTTGTGCAACGCTCGACGCATGTGACTGCCCTTGATTTTCTACGTGTTTTAGCAAGTACATGTGGGGAAATAACTTTTGGGCTATACCTCATTCGCAGTACGGTAATGCCTTAAGCACTCTGCGCCCCATTTATGGATATGGCTATCCCCTGTGGGCTGTTATGAATTGAATGAACTACTGTTATAGCATATTATTATAAAAATGTGTAAAGTATTTATGGATAAAATATATCTTCTGATATCAACTTTACCAACACAATCATTGCTTTCACGAGTTGATATTAGAGTTGCCTTTTCATACTGCACATATAGCTGAGCGGAAACAATGAAATTCCGCAAATTGAGCGCGCTATTCAAATTTAGAAATGGTTAGACTCTGACCAAATGTTAGGGGTTAAATATAAAATTTTACCATTTCCTGATCTGTCGAGAAGAATGATGTTTTGTCATCTGTTTATGTTTCGGAGCATGCTGCATTATGAAAAAGTGTCCCCATCTATCCATGCCAGATTTGCAGTTCCCCTATAATCCGTCCCTGTCTACACAACCCTCAAAAACGATGCACTTCGGGAAGCGTCATCGATTGCATATGGGCACGGGCGCAGGTGATTTAAAGTATGAATCAAGTTGCTCCCTTCAGGTAACTATGTGTGTCTGTCACTCTGCTCCCCGCCGAGGGAACGGGACGAAAATATTAATTAGCCGCAGTTATTGCACCGCAACGTTTCCAAGTTTTTTCATTACCACTTAATTAAAACTTCTCGACGAGCCGGTCGGAATTAGCAACAACATTCTTCAATTAAGTGGCGGGTTAATTTATTACTGCCAGTTATGCCCAATAAAAAATGTTTCCGGGCGATACACCGCGGGGGCAACTTCGAGGGTGCGTCGGTCGCAAAATAATAACCGCGAGGAGGCCATCGCTTAATTAGACGCGATCGTAAAGAAGCGAAAATATCCAGTCCAGATTCAGACTTCCAAAGTTCCGGAATTTCCCGGAAGCGGCGCTCGTGGGAGCGCATTTTCTGGATTCCGCTCATATTAGATACAAATTGCAGCAATTTAGCATATTCAAACGCGAGCGTGTTTTTATCTATCTAATAGGCTTCTTCCTGCGCGTAAATGGCTGAAAAAATAGACAAGGGAAGAGAACGCTATCTAATGGTACCCACGCTTCGCTGTTGAGTTTTGTTAACTTTTTGGGCTGACGGCGTGCCGTCGACGCAGGGGGACGCTCCCTGTCGGCGACTTCAATGGTCTCGTTAAGGTCTTTAAAATGCCCTCATCTTTGTAAAAATATTATGTGACTCAGCTTTTTAATTCTATTGTAATTTGCCCTAAAGCAGATGTATGAGCTGCAACACAATTCCGGGATAAATTTCATTTTACTTCATATTTCTTTGAGTACCCCTTCAGCAAAAATATTCGGATTAAAACAGTTGATTACACGAGCTTACTACTTTACTGTACTAAACGTCGTGCTAAAGCTTTATAATAAGAATGCAAGTTCATATATAATATTTCTCAAAGTTTCAACGACTATTTAAGGTATACACAGAATTTGAGAGATTATCAATAAGGCGGTAGCTTACAGACTACTTTTGATAATTCAGTAGCTACTATATAAATCCTAATAAAATATTTCTTTACATGTCAGTATTGCTGTGTCTGGTATGCATAAAGATCATATATAGAAAGGGAAAATGGTTCAAGGATTAGTAAATAATTGTACCCTAATTTAATTCTTTACATGTATAAAACCTAAATTGAATAGAAGAATAAGATGTCTTACGAAACGCTAGTCAATATGGGTGCACAAACCGCAACAATGCCAAATCTGCCTACATATCCTCGATCCCAAGGGACTCACACAACACAGCAATTGCATTATTAATTTATATTTCACTTTAGCCATTCAAATTCAATAATTTATTTTGATTTTTAGAACAGGTTCAATCATTAAACTAAATATCAAATTTAACTGACTCGCTCTAGCAGAACAATTAATTCCAATTCAGGGTAGGTTCATTGTATTGTATTCTTTATAATTATATCCAATTAATATTGTATTCAATGCTAGTAGGTTTAATAAGAACTGTATTATATGCTAATTCAAACTGAAGCTACTTTTAACCTCAAACATACCAATACCTTTACAGTAAATAACAACTTCAATGTTGTTTAAATAGGTAAGTACTCTTTCTTTTATTGCCTATTAGCTCACCAATTAATCTCTCAATGTTATATAAACATATATCTGCCTAGTTCCACTCAATTACTCTGCACCGAGACTCCAAACTTTCAGTAGGTAACTACACCTGTAGTATAGGCCCCCTTCCTAGACTTCGGATCAGCAATGATGTTAGTAGGAGCACTTCAACATCAAACAGCAACGATTTATTAAACTGCACATCTTCAGCATGTTTCGATGTCGCTGCCTCTAAATATCTCCACCTGTGGATGCTGTTGATAGGCCCCACACTGCAACGACCTGCACCTGCACTTTACTTAACACTAAAATCTGTTCTTGGTTTCTTATTTATATGCAACACTTATATATTTACACCCCCTTTGTTGTTTTATTCAAATAATCAACTATAATTGTATTGGATTTTATTAGTGTGTACTAATGCAAAATTCTGCTGTAAATATTTTTACATTTCTTTTCTTGTTGTTCATCTTATTAGCTATTGTCGCTACAGTAACATGCTATGTTCAATATTTTATGACTATCACTAACTTTAAAATGTTGAACTAATTATAATTCATTTGACATTTTTTAATAAATTAACTTTAAATATCATATTAGCTTTGCTTTTTAGGTTAGTTCAAACTACACAATAGTTTTCCTGTTCTGTGAAATGTGAAATCATTCGGTAAATTTGTAAATAATACTGGAACAAATACAATATTGAGTACCACGTATGGTGTGTACGTTGTGTTTATATACATTACACTACCGAGTATAAAAGCATTTGCATCATAAATGGTATATATTTTCAAGTGTACCACATATTGTATATTGTGTACTCTAGTATACAATTTATAAGCAAATCTGAGTTTGATCACTTTGTTTATGCAGATTGTGTAATTCTGCGTGAAAGTCTACATGTGCACTAAATTGTATGTTGTTATCCTTGTACCATATATCGAGTGCTATTATATACTGTACATCTGGCACTACTGTAATAATACCTTCTGGTGTACATCGTATACTACCCACTGTAGTGTGTTGTATGCAGCAAGATATTTATGTTGCACGTTTTAATGAATATCAAGTATGTACAAGTGTACTATGTGAATTCTGTGTTCTTTATGGATGGTACACTATTTATTTTATTTTGAATAAATCAATTTTAGAACCTGTAGATGAATATATAAGTATCTTACAAACACTTTAATGTTACTTATTTTTAAAAACTACTACTTGAAGTTGAGAGTAAAGAAAGTAGTGATATGGTCTTAAAATAGCAAAGCAGTTTAAAATGAAATAATAATAAAGCAGGTTAATAATAATGTTCATAAAAGGCTATTTCCTACAATGGTATTAGAATTTCATTAATAAATAATCCGTTTGTGGTTGCAATTGTAATTTAAATTAATTGAAGATTATTCTGTTAGGCTTTATCTGAAAGAAGTAAATATTATCATAAAAGATAAAACAAACGTTTAATTCTTACATATATGGTGCATAAAAGGGTTTATATCATCATATAATTGGAGATAGACACAATTGAGAACTGTTAATCTAAAAAGTATGATTAATAACAAATAAAAAAGTCATAAAGATTAAAAATAGAAATCTGTATTATCGATTGGTATAATCAAGGTTTTTGGCGGGTATTTTAAAAATAACAAGAACAAATGGGGTGTAAAATTTATTAATTTGATTGACACAAGTTCAATTTTAAACTGAATTAAATAGTCAATTTTACATGATAAAATACTGGTATGTACAATTATATAATGTCATACTCATAAGTAGTGCCACATAGAAGAATTAAGTGTAAAATCGAGAAAGACTTGTGAGTGTATAAAGCCCATTGTCAAAAAGGATTGCTGACTACAACGAGAAGAATAGCTGATGCAGATATCAATTGGATTGAAATACATTCAAAATAATTAGAGCTCGAAAAAACAAGACATTACCAAGTAAGTGTATAAAAATTTCAAGTAGAATAAAAACAGATCTGAAAAGAAAATCAGTAATCACAAGCATTTATCTGCTACTTAAGAATATGAAATTGAATTCAATTAAACAACAGAAATAGTTACGTATAATAAATTGATTAAAATAAACAATAATTCAATGAAAGAAACATTAATAATTAAATAATTAAATTATGTAAACATACAGTATAGCTAGTATAAAATTGAATTGGATGCAATTAATTAGTTTACAAGTATATAAGCAAAGGTTATTAAATATGACAAATGCACATATTGCTATGGTTTTAAGCCTTACCAATCAACTCTGTTAGCATTGCCAAATTAATGGACATTTCATGAAAGCTCAGAGTGAAATATTTTATATAACTGCAAAGCTAAAACTTGAATTTGCCAGAATGAATACATTGTAACGAGATGCCAGTAATTGCAGAATAATTAATTAATGAACGCAGTAAGCCAAGCTCAATTTGAACAGGAATCTAAGTTCAGTTAATTGATTAGGTTTGTGCTAAAGTAAATGCCAAGCCGAATGAAATTTAATAATTACAAGTTGGATCGCAAACGCAAGGGAATGAAGCGTAGAATTCAGGTACAGTTTAATAGTGAAATCCAGTCAGGGTTTTATAAGAAAGGTAATCGAAAGATACATAAGCTTATGAATATGCAACGAGCAGATAAGAATGAAGACATCAAAGCATTTGAAGGAAACCGTAAGAATCAAAAGGCCAGGGTTATAGAAGTGCAGAAAAGGAGACAGCGTATGAACTTAAAAATGTGTGGAAAATAAAACAGTGAATTCAAAGGAAGCCAGTGCAGGAAATGCGCGAATTAAATACTCTAATCAGTGCAGTGACTTGTGAATATTTAAACGCAAATTAAAAAGACGTGCAGTGACAAATAGCCACGCAAAATTAGTATAAATGTAAACAATTATTTTAGATGTAATATTAGTGTGCAAAATCTTAGTTTTAAGTAGAATTTATTGTTAAAAGTCAGTAAGTATTTTGAACCACGTTAACATCCGTAATTAATTTGAAACTAACCAGCTTTTGTTTATAACAGAAGAGGGGAAATTGTGCTCTGTATTGAAAGTAACATTTCTGATATTAAAAATAAAAATACATGTCTGAAACTTTACCAGTTTGTTGTGCAAATTTTTGTGCCCATGTATTATTTTTATCAAAATCCGACACCAAAAATTGTTGAGGTCTCCGATGTTGTGTGACATAACTTCGATCCGAAGCAGCCTTAGCTCCGACAGCTACGAGTAGGTCGACCAGTCCAGCCAGCACATTGGGGAAGACATCAGTGCTACTCAGCAGCCCGTGGGGTACGTGCCCCACGCCCCAACAGCAGTATCCGACCCATAGCAGCCCCCCAACAAGGTCAGAGTAGCTACGTACCCTCCGATTTGAGAACGACTTGTGCAGGTACTGTTCATTCTAAAACTAATTAAGTGAGCGCCGAGAAATTCATTCATGCATAATAAGAGCAATACTCAAGGCAATCCAGGTCAGTTCTATCGCCGTACGAGTGATTGCAATATTCCAAAAAATCCAAACTCCATTATTTGAGGTTATCCGTTAGTGTGATCCAGACCGACGCCAAAATAAACAATTGGGAGATAGAAGCGGGCCCCATAAACAAATGCTAGAAACCAATGAGGATTAATACCTCGAAAACCAACTAATTTAAATAGTTACCAATAGTACTGTGTTCGATTTCACTTGTTTGTTTATTCAATTTGACGCGATCTTGCAAACGGCGTCCATCTTGGCTTATATTTGACCCAATTTCAGTTTTAGATTGTGCGCGTTTGAGCTTATGCGGAAACAGATCCGTATTTAATGATTTTAATAAATTATGCATTCAGGGTGGAACCAACCGAGATGAGTCTGTGCTTTATCGATTTGAGCTAGATTTGAGCTGGATTAATTGCGAATAAATAAAATATTATAAAGGGAATACAACTATTTATTTTTATCTATCAATTTACAAGTAACTTTTATTCAACCTAAGATTTGATAACACGAATACGAAAAATATTTGCGTGGTACCCTTATTTAAAAATTAAGTTAATAACATATTACAACACTAATTAGACATACCATTGCAATATATTTTTAATAGATACAATTGCCTCAATATAAAGTATTACATCTTTTTTTGTGAATGTCCTAATTAAATTCAACAGTAGCCCAGAAATTAAGAGTTTAACAATTAAATTTGTTACAAGTGCATGTTCAAGCTGTGGACAAAAAGATAAGATTTAGAACCCAATTTTGAATAATAGTATAATTAAATAAAATAAAAGCATTAAGATTACAACAGTAGTAACTAAACTGCGGGTTTTTTTTCTATTAATAGTAACTAACGGAAAGGTAGAGCTAGTTTGGTTATTATTTGCCAATTTATTTGATGCGTAGCAATTTTTACTGTAGAATTTAGTTCAGTAAAATACACACGTTTATGGAAAACAATAACCTTTCTTTATTTTAACTTTAAAGAAATAAACAAATATACACACGTACACATTCGTTAATATTACACAAATGCAAATATAAAATACAAATACGTGAGGCGATCGCGTTGATCTGGGACGACTGATGTCCAAAACTAGGCTACCCCAGTTTATATAACCACTGTTTGAATGGCAGGAATCCCGTCCATTCTTCCGGACTCAATAGCACCCTTCGCTCTATTGTGACAGACAAGTTTGGGATGCTACCTCCGATAATAAAATTGCATGGGCTTCTTTCATATTCAAGAATTTACAACTCTATTGTGTCCAAGGGTTGGTCATTGCTGTTCACATTTGGGTCACCAGGGTATTTACGTAACCCTTCTTTTTGTTATTGGGTGCTCCTACGGTTGTGACATCCTTCCTGCTGTTTTCCGAATTTATACTTTGACGTTTTTGACGAGTTAGTCCGCATTGTTTGATGGAGACACAAATCACCTTTGGGTTCTAACACTTTTTGTTGGCATATGTCGCACTGACGTTTACAAATTTGGAACTGCGCTTAATGTCAAGTTTCAGTTGATTTAGAATTGCACTTAGTGTCAAGTTTGGGTAGATTTATGACCATCCCTTGCACGACCGGCGTTTTTAAATCAATTACCTTGGTACGCTACATGACCCCCTTGGCAGTGGATTAGTCCACGAGATTATGCAAACCGGAAGTAATCCGGAAAATTTACTCGCCGTCCACTTCTGGTGGTTGTAGCTTGATTGAATGTTCCGGCGTCAGTGTGCGTCGCGGTGCTGGTTGCGGTTGCTCTTGGTTAGCTTCTGCTGCAAGGTAGGCGGGTTTTAGCCTGTCGATTGATATCGTCGCCGGCTTTCCACGGATTTCCACGCTGAAGGTCTTTGCTGCTCTAGAGATAACCGGGAATGGGCCATTGTAAGCAGCTTGCAGCGGCTTGCGCGTGGCATCGTTTCTGACGAACACATGTGTTTGAGGTAGCGAGATCTTTGAAGACGAATGCTTTGCGCTGGCCATGATGCTGAGCTGCAGTCGGGCGTACCTTGTCAAAATGCTCTCTGAGCTGAGTTATGAAGTCGGCTGCATGTACATCTTCCGTAGCAGTAAAAAATTCTCCTGGTACGCGGATGTTCTCGCCGTAGACCATCTCGGCTGATGTGGCGTTGAGATCTTCCTTGATAGCTGTGCGGATGCCCAGGAGAACTGCTGGCAAGTATTCTGCCCACCTGGTATCTGTGTGGCATTCAATTGCGGCTTTTAGCTGACGGTGAAAGCGTTCAATCATGCCGTTAGCTGCCGGATGGTATGCCGTAGTTTGCAGGTGTTGTGATCCCAAGAGGTTGGCTAATTCCTTGAATAGGTTGGAGGTAAATTGCCGGCCGCGGTCTGTCGTGATCCGCAGAGGCACACCAAACCTAGCTATCCAGTTGCTGAAGAAGGCTCTAGCCACGGTTTCAGCAGTGATGTCAGGAATTGGATGGCTTCAGGCCATCTGGAGTATCGGTCGATACACGTCAGGCAGTATGTATTGCCTAGCGATGAAGGAAGTGGCCCAACCAGGTCCAGATGCACGTGCTCGAACCTGGAGGAGGGCGTGGTGAAGCTCCCATCGGTGCTGCTACATGCCTGGTGATCTTCGAGCGCTGACATGCGACGCACGTCTTGCTCCATTGGCTGCAGTCCTTGCGTATGGAGGGCCATACAAACCTGGAGGAGACGAGCTGCGTCGTGGCTCGAATTCCGGGGTGAGAGAGGTTGTGGAGGGCATCGAACACTGAGCGTCGGAACTGCTTTGTGACAAAAGGGCGTAGTGTCCCCGTAGTCGAATCGCAGTAGACATCCGCATCCTGATCCGGGAAGTAGACCTTCTTCAAGGCTAGTACGGCCTCAGGGTGGAGGAATGTCTTCAGCTCGGCATCTGATTTTTGGGCTTTTTCCAGCTCTTTGTAATTAATTGGGCTGCCTGGAAAAGCTGCTGTACAACCTGCAACAGACACACGTGATAATGTATCCGCGGGAATGTTGTCGCTTCCAGCGACATGACGAATATCCGTCGTAAACTGCCCAATGAAGTCCAGGTGACGGAATTGTCTGGGCGAGGCGCGTTCTGGTTTTTGTTGGAACGCGTATATTAATGGCTTGTGGTCGGTGTAGAGCGTAAACTTTCGGCCTTCTACAAAGTAGCGGAAGCGCTTTACAGCCGAATAAGCTGCCAGTAGTTCACGATCGTAGGCGCTGTATTTTTTCTGAGCAGTGTTAGCTTTTTCGAGAAAAATGCTAAGGGCTGCCATGCTCCGGCCACTTGCTGCTGCAGAACTGCTCCCATGGCAACATCTGATGCATCCACCATAACTGACGTTGGGGCTGCAGGTGCTGGATGCGCCAGGAGGGTAGCGTTCGCCAGGGTTGTCTTGGAGCGGGAGAAAGCTTCTTCCGACTCGGGGTTCCACTGAATTTCTGAATTCGGTTTGGCTTTGGGCCCTTGCAAGTGCTTATTTAATGGAGCCAAGACTTCTGCTGCGTTAGGAAGGAACCTTCTGTAAAAGTTCAGCATTCCTAAGAAACGGCGCAGCTCTTTAATTGTCTTAGGCTGGGGCACTTGCTTTATAGCCTCGATGCGGTCTTCTGGGGGTTTAATTCCTTCGTGGAAAATAGAGTACCCAAGGAAGTTGACGCTCGTCTTGCCAAGGTTACACTTCGCCGAGTTGATCAGCACTCCGTATTCGCTTAGCCTGCTAAAGAGTTGGCTGAGATGCTCCAGGTGTTGTTCTTCAGATGTGGAAGCTACCAGCAGGTCGTCAATAAATGCGTAGCAAAAGTCGAGTCCTCTGGTAACCTCGTCTATAAAACGCTGGAACGTTTGGGCAGCATTCTTCAAGCCAAAACTCATAAAAGGAAATTCATACATTCCGAATGGAGTTGTAATTGCTGTTTTGCAAATATCGTCGCTGTAAACCGGAATTTGGTTAAAGGCTCTCACCAGATCGATTGTCGAGAAGACCTTGCAACCAAAAAGGTTGTGAGCGAAATCTTCGGTATGTGGAACAGGATAGCAATCAGGAAGAGTTCTTGCATTTAGTGCTCGATAATCCCCACAGGGTCGCCATCCACTGTCTTTCTTGGGTGCCAGGTGAAGTGCTGCAGACCAGTTACTCTTAGATGGGCGAGCTATGCCTTGATCGAGCATAAATTGGAACTCTTTCTTGGCTGCGTGTAACCTATCCGGTGGGAGTCTCCGAGGCCTGCATGTGACGGGAGGTCCAGCTGAGGTTATTATTCGATGCGTCGTGGTGTGTTTAATTTCCTTGGGCAGGACAGACGGACGCGCAATGTCCGGGAACTTTGCTATCAGCTGGTGGAAAACCGAGTCGCCAGAAATTGTTTTTATTTGGGGCGATGAACACTCACGCACTACACCGATTGTCTTCAGCTGTGTTACATTGTCTATTAAGCGCTTATTTCTTATGTCAACAAGTAAACCGAAGTGGCTGAGAAAATCTGCGCCTATTATCGGCTTGTCGATGTCTGCGACGACAAATTTCCACAAAAATGTTCGCCTCAGCTTAAAATCTAAATTTAACACTACATGTCCATATGTATTAATTGTCGAGTTGTTTACCGCACTGAGTTCATAATCGGTTCGCGAGCGCGGGCCTTTTAAAAATGTTCTCGGCAATACACATAAATCCGCCCCTGTGTCAATAAGAAAAAGCCATTTCGTTGACACGTCTGTGAGAAATAAGCGGCGGTTGCTAGACAAGGAGTCAGTTGCCACTATTAAGAGCTCCTTACTTCGTTTTTTGAATAATTGCACGGTTTCGTGCATTTCGTGGCATTTTCTTTGAATTTCCGATGATACCAGCAGACCCTCGTCGTAGATTGCGACCTGGAGCGATACCGGGTTGCGCTATTATTTCGCGGCTGTCTTTCTCGGCTCAACCGCGCAACTTGCTGGGATAATTCAGCGACCTGCTTGCAGAGTTCACTCATTCTTTCATCTTCGACGCGTGAAACAGTTGATGCTACTTGGAACGCTCTGGGAGTGATTTCGGAAATTTTGTCTGCCAAGGTGGCTACAGATTGCAGGTTGCTGCTTGCCTGAGTCATTAGAATTGCCTGCATGTTGTCTGGGAGTCGTCCAATCCATAGCGTACGAATGAAATCATCTGGTACTTCACCGCCTGCTAAATTTTTCAAGTGCCTCAAAAATTGGGACGGTGTACGGTCGCCTATCTCTTCGTGCTCCAGGAGTTGCTTAATCTTCTGCTCACGGGAAGTGGATAGGCGCTTAATTAGTGCCTGTTTTAGCGTTTCGTACATATCTTGCCGCGGTGGGTTCGTAAGGATGTCTTCGACTTCTTGCGCATATTTATTATCGAGATTGGCACTTACGTAATAATATTTGGTGGTATCTCGTGTCACGTTGTTGAGCGCGAACTGCCCTTCTAATTGAACGAACCACAGCGCTGGTTTGGTTGGCCAAAATGGAGGTACTCTGATATTCGTCCTGTCAATTGAACTGGTTGTTGATTCGTTGTTGGCGTTGTTGGTAGTGACAGATATGTTGCCTTCTGGAGTTTCCATTGTGAAGTAGCGGTTCACTTAATTTTAGTTCACTAGCACTTGGAGTTACGAATTAACGCGAACGCGAGTTTTTAATTCCCTAAGTTATGCTGTTACTTGTTTGGAATCACCAATTTAGTTCGTGAATCCGAAGTAAATAACACTGAGAACTGATTTGTTTATTTAATGTTCGGTTTCTAGTCTGCGGTCACCAATTTAGTTGGTGCCCGTTGTGTTACTTGTCTGGGGTCACCAATTTGGTTGGTGCCCGTTGTGTTACTTGTCTGGGGTCACCAATTTGGTTATTATTTGCCAATTTATTTGATGCGTAGCAATTTTTACTGTAGAATTTAGTTCAGTAAAATACACACGTTTATGGAAAACAATAACCTTCCTTTATTTTCACTTTAAAGAAATAAACAAATATACACACGTACACATTCGTTAATATTACACAAATGCAAATATAAAATACAAATACGTGAGGCGATCGCGTTGATCTGGGACGACTGATGTCCAAAACTAGGCTACCCCAGTTTATATAACCACTGTTTGAATGGCAGGAGCCCCGTCCATTCTTCCTGATACAATAGCACCCTTCGCTCTATTGTGACAGACAAGTTTGGGATGCTACCTCCGATAATAAAATTGCATGGGCTTCTTTCATATTCAAGAATTTACAACTCTATTGTGTCCAAGGGTTGGTCATTGCTGTGGACATTTGGGTCACCAGGGTATTTACGTAACCCTTCTTTTTGTTATTGGGTGCTCCTACGGTTGTGACATCCTTCCTGCTGTTTTCCGAATTTATACTTTGACGTTTTTGACGAGTTAGTCCGCATTGTTTGATGGAGACACAAATCACCTTTGGGTTCTAACACTTTTTGTTGGCATATGTCGCACTGACGTTTATAGATCATTCTTCACTCACGTTTTAGAAAGCACTGACGTTTACAAATTTGGAACTGCGCTTAATGTCAAGTTTCAGTTGATTTAGAATTGCACTTAGTGTCAAGTTTGGGTAGATTTATGACCATCCCTTGCACTACCGGCGTTTTTAAGTCAATTACCTTGGTACGCTACACTCTAAATTCTTAAAAATTCTAGTATCTAATTAAAGTAAGACATTATTTGTAACAATACAAAATTATAGTAAAATATGTCAAACGTTTAAATTTATATTCGTTTCTGGTTAAGTTTATGGCCTGCTTCGTTGCTAGAACTCACGTTCAACTTTATTAGTGTTATTGTGAAATAAACGGTATTTCTGACTTTTATTAGTCGTCAGTTTTGCTGGAAATATTATTCTGTAATAATCAATAGCAAGTAGTCTTGTTTTAAAGGAATCTTAAATAAATAAGGAATGCAATTAACTGCAAGAAACAGTTACTAAATATTCAGATTCACTCATAAGTCACCGAATCTAAATTTCCAATAAGGAATGTGCCTCCACAAATAAGAATTTCAAGGAAATTCCCAATTCTGAAGCTATTTACTTCTCCAACACAAAGTCCCTTGTAAAATAGTAATTTCACAATGGGAAGAAGCCATCAGAATAAAATTAAAAACTCAACAATGGCGATAGCACAGGTGAAAAGCTGTATTAACTTATGCCTATAGGTTCATATTATTTGAGGAACAGTTGTACTTTTAGCACTTTTAAAACTCACATCGACGCCAAGGCGCCCCCAAGTCGCTGCCTATGCCCGGGACCATTAATTACTGCCGGAAATTATCACAAAAATTCCCGTGGATCCCCGGCTTCTTGCTGGGCGCGATGGGACGATACGCAATCTCGAAGGGGATCGCGAAGCGGTTCCCTGTTTTTTTACTCAACAATTTCATTACCCAAATTACCAGCCACACGCCTTGCGATAAGATTATCCGAAATAATAACCCAAGGTCCGGCGTGTACGCGGGCCGAGCTTAATCACCAAATTACAAAGCAGCGGCATAATAAACCTCTAAATATCGAGCTAATTTATTCAGAAAATATAACCCGGCCGGCTCAAAGCGCCGAACAACGCATAAATACCGGCGAGTTTGTTATTCGACATTATATCGAGCTCTATAAATTTCGTAGGAATTGGGCTACGTGGCCCCGAGCTGCTCGTGCTCCCGACAAGGAAGGAGCTACACCGGGGAGTCCCATGGGCAGGTGATCGATCTCGCGTAATCGATTCAAAAACACCGGTGATTTACTTCGCAATGAGTGTCTTAATTTAGCCGGAATCTTGAGCATCGATTTCTAGGATTCTTGAAAGTTTTTGGGTGTAATGTGAGGCGTGGAAAGTTGGGAGTTACAATGGTCAGTATTAATAAAGTATGACGGGATACATCTGATTACATCATGAAAAATTAGATCCCTTTTATTGAATATAATTTGGTTGGAATTATCTGATTTATCTAAATTGATGGTAATTTAGCTGGCCATTGATGTATTAATGACGAGACATCCATAAAGCAATATATAAAGTTTACAATTGATTGAACATAGTGTTGTGGTTACGCGGGGTGTCTCTAGAAGGTCTGTACAAAACAGTACCAACTATTCAAGTCTTTGAAAAATTTTTTACTAATGAATACATTCAGCTATGATTAGAGTATTTACTTCAGCACCCTTTTATTTGTATTTGAAAGTATTGCAGTCTCTCATTTATTAGCATTTTCATGATTAAAAGCTTTAAAATAAATGAACAGCTAAATATACTACGTTTTAAATAGTTTTATCGCACAGAACAGAAAGTTATCTTAAGACGCCAAGGTGTTAGCTATAAAAATCTCGGGGCTAAACAGTCAGTCGGTGCCGGTGCATACTTTCACTTGGATTTGAAATTTGATACCACAGAGGGTGGCACTCCACTGCGAGAGCTGTTATGTGATTTTTTGGAGTCCTACTTGTAGTAATTACGTGTTGCACGCAGTTCGATGGTGCAGTTGAGTTAACACTGCTTGATTATTGATATTACTGCATTGATTGTAGCGAGCTTTGTTGTTGGAGTCGCTGCTCATTATTTTATTTTTGGGTTCGTACACAATGGACACCACGTTAGTGCACTGTAATATCTCAGTCTAGCATGCCTCCGGTAAGATAACCACTAACCCGTTAAGCATCTACCTTATCAGAGATCCAAGAAGGGCACCTGAGTAACCATGGTATGCTCATTTACCAAATTGTTTCAGATTTTGGTATTCTAACGAGGCGACAACCGTAGATGCAAATCGTACTGACATAATTTCTAGCTCAGTCGTCTAGTTACCATTCGGCTAATAGACACTAGATGCGGTAAGAATCCGTATTACAGATATGGTGCACCTGCAGATTATCCCTGGTCGAGATATTCTACTAGATGCTACGTAGAAGCGCCGTGAAGAACCACAAAACTAAGCACCATCATCCCAAACCTGTGCTGCTAAATAGTGATGATTTTTTACTATGTTTTACATGCTTGACTGCAATTTCGCTGTGTGTGTGTGACCACATGCCACAAGAACGGGACTGTTAAGCGCATTTTTTATTCACAACTCTTATACCAAAGGAGAGTTACGGAATTTTTGGATTTGCGGTCTAAATATGTACTGGAAAAAGGTGTTTTCTGGCATCGTTCGGCTCATAGGTCTTAACTAAGTGGTCAATAGTTTATCATCCATATACTATTTTTTTAAATAGTTTGTCTAATACCTTCAAATTTTTTAAAGTCAGACATTCTTACCTTAAAAATTTGCTGTCTCTTGTTCGACTTCGCTACCTACCATAGTTTCAGGTAAAAAATAATTTTCTGCACGCCATGCACTACAGCCATAATTTAACTAATGAAACAGTTATTGGCGTTCAAAACAGGTAATAAAACCTACTTTAATAGGTGAGTTTAATGCAATAAAAACGCTGATATCAAATGTTATAAATCAATGCGAAGTAGAAAATTAAAACCGACTCCTTGAATAACTTCAGTATCGATTTACAGTGTTTACTTCATTTCTAGTGCGTATCTACAATCCCTCTTGAAGCAGGTTTTTATTTGAAAGACTACTAACTGGAAATCAATGTTATTAATTGATTCTATATCGGTACTATAGGGTGTCACATTTAATAAAGATGGGGATGATAAGATAATATAATTTTATTAAGTTGAAGTTTATGGTAAAACGGCTTTAAAAGTATAATGCTAAATAATGTAGACATGTATTAGCTGGTTAAAAAGAGCAAGGTTAGTCACATAACGCATGATGACAATTACATCGAATGAGCACAATTTAAGGAATATTTGCACATGTGTAATGTAATGTAATGTGTAATATGTAATTCTTAATAAGAAGTGGGACAGAAGTGTGAACTGAAAAAAAATAGTAAAACGTCTAGAAAGTGACTAATTGTCAAAATTGTTAACCTCTCTTCCTCCTGTTAAGTCGGTCGCTTAGTTAGTTCCACAAAGTTCTAGCTACATAATAACCATAAAAATAAGAAACTCCAACAAGTGAAATTTCCATGTTGAGGCTGGTTTTCACATGTTAAATTAATAAAACTCAATGATCAAGTTAAATGGTGTTTATCTGAATTAAGGGTTGGGATCAGGATCAGGAGATAGAAATTAATGCACAACCCATAAATAATAAAGGTGGTTCGTGTTTGAGTGCAAGCGGAGGCAATTGGTGGAGTTCGACTGCAAATGTATGGTGTCGCGGGTAGAATATGTGGACTGAGTACGACGTTTGCTGGTTCCTGAATCTGTGCCATCTAGCATCGGCAGCTAATCCTGGGTTTAGAGTTCGTTGCGGTTTTTAATTTCTAGACTGCCCAGCAGATCAGTAGAGTTGAAAAGAGCCCCTGGGAAATAGGACATCTGCGACGTTGTGGTGAAGTAATACACAGGTACCTGAGATAAGTATTCTTTTATCACATGCAAATTAATAAATACAAAGAGATAAAAATTACCTGATTAAAAAGATTGGTTGTTTTTATTCAGTATTAAGTGGAAGTGAAGTTATTTCAAAACATAAATACAGCTTCACTTTAAATGTGGGCGAATACCATTTAACTAACTTTGCATTGTATCTAATGGCAATTTAATAAAGGCGATTACTTTACTAAAATGTTAAAACTCTAATTTGAGTTATTGATGTGATACGAAATCGTGAAATTGAATTAAAAATTTTACGATTAAGCTAAGGGGCTATTTAATTAAATTTGTACCTAATATTTATACAAGCAAGTTCTGAGTAACTATAAAAATATAAATCAATATAATAATTATAATATGTCCATTCATTGCAATATGGATCTGGACTACACCACGACTTTTAAAAATCTCCATAAAAAGTAATCCAACACCGTCACATCATGATAGCGTGGTGGCAGGTTTACAGAAGCATCGTTTTCTTTACCGATCTATCTATTTCGATATTGTTGATTTAAACTATTCCTTCTTTCTATGAGATTTATTTTGTTTCTTAATTCATGAGACATTTATCCATCTATCTTCTTTGTGCCGAAAACTTTTTTTTTATATACTTTTAGTTTTCTTCCAATTTATAAGGCACATCGTTTTTGCTGCAACAATTTAACGTAGTTCAAGTAAAAGTGAAATTAGTAGTAGATTTCAAAGAAATTACAAATACATCTGAAGCACTGAATTATTAAAGAATGGTTCGTGTTACTCCTGAATTACACAGAAATATTTAAATCATCGTGGGAAGAAACGTAACAGAGCCGTAAGATACAGTGATAAGAATCAAAGTGAAATTCCAATTAGATATTCATCTTCCACAAAGTAAAATATATTTACT
Organism: Agriotes lineatus; assembly: GCA_940337035.1. Lineage (NCBI taxonomy): Eukaryota > Metazoa > Arthropoda > Insecta > Coleoptera > Elateridae > Agriotes > Agriotes lineatus. The sequence goes on from CALNHX010010402.1 coordinate 27,624, forward strand.
CATCCAAAACCATCCATGAATTAAACCCTAGAATAGAAAGCGTGCGATATAAAAGTATACAAAGTATCGAGAAAGTTTAATAAGAAAATAACTATTGACTTTGTTTAGGAATATTATGAATCGAGAAGAAGTACCAAAGGAGTGTAAGAACATTATAACAAGATCGATGTTTAAGACGATTGATATTCTAAGTAAATCAACAGTAGAAAAGTGTACAGATTAGTAGTATACAGCGTCCGCAAAGGAAGCCATGTAGAAAAGCAAATACTTAAACATGCAAGATAATACAGGAATTTATAAAATAACTATAAGACCTGTAATGACATATACAGCTGAAGCGAGAGCAAAAACTTCGAGAACCAGTTGCTGAGCTACACTCACACATACATAAATCCCAATAGTAAGTATGTTATGAATAACAACAACTTCTTGATAAAATTCAATATAACGTACACACATACACACACCAATGCACAATTACGTACAAAAACAAATATAGCGCACGATTAACAACTAGCGTGCTAGCAATTAAATCGCTGTTGTCAAAACGGGGCTCGGTGAACAATATAATAAAGCAATACAACAAAGAGTTTGATGCTAACTGTCATTGTCCGTGGGTTTTGCGTCAGCGAGAGAGTTTATGATATCTCCGATTATTCGTCTGGGTATAACTGAGTCTACTCGTGTTTAATTAGGCCGATAGCCATTATCCCTTTAAGGGTTTTACTACCTCGACCCTTGTAACGTAATTATCAAGCTCAAACCCTGCGGTGTGTTCTTGCGTTTCTTACTTCCGTTGCTAATTGAGAGTAGTGACACTGCATCACCGGATGTAGTCTATCACTCGCTACACTTTTTAAAGTGCTTCTACTCACTCGCGCTTAGTGTGCCTTCCAAGGAAGCCACTCGCTGACACAATACGATCAACATATTCATCAAAAGAGAATCTGTAAGGAATTACTGCAATGCATCTTTCAGTCTTTCGCGAGGGTTATCTATTTGTGTTGCACATGGCAATGTATGCCCGCTACAAAATGATGGAGACTATGAAAATGAGAACAGTTGGGACAATGCATGGAAGAACATTACTGGACAGGGTAAGAAATGAACCCACGGTAGAACAAAGCAACACACGCGATTTAATTAAATGGATGCGACGATACCACATGGACAAGCTGGAAGACAATAGACTGGTGAAACCGTTAAAACACAATGGGTAGACCGCATAAGTAGAAGACGGAGTGTTTATACGTCAATATATGAAAATGTATAAAATGATTTAGCCTATCTATATGATCTCCGCAAGTCGGCGTCGTATACAATAAAGAAAGAGGAAGACGAACATTTTCTAGGATGCCGGATATCTTCACCCTTCACAGTTTCTTCTATTTATTTCTATACCTTATTGTATACCTAATTGAATGAATACAGGTCTTGTAAGTGAGGAACACGGAAAGGGTGGCACTCCTTCACTGCATGAAACGTGATGGTTTGTTTTTTTGTTGTTAGTGTTGGGTTTCATTCTTCTATGCTGAAACAAACGTTGGAGTTTCAGCAGCGGCTTTCGCCAGATGGTATCATCTACACACTGAAAAAACTAAGCTCCTGTGTTGAGTGGGAAAGGGGCTGAAGTTACTGAAGGGCGGAGGAGCGAGAATTGAGCCTTGACGAACTCCCGCTCTTGGGGAGAACGATCTCGAAATTATACCGCGGACTGTGATCTGGAGCTGACCGGAAGTGAGGTATCCGTTGATGGCATGGACAAAAAAGGGTGGACGTGAAAAAAGAGAGGTCCTTCATGCGAGACGAAGTCGAACAGTCTCTCAAAGTCAAGCATGACCGCGAGGAAGCTTTGGCCAGAATTGATAACAAGAGTGTGTAGGTGTGGAGCTGAAGCAGAAGTTGGTGATATTTCTGTGAAGGCGGAATTTCCAGTCAAAACTGCTACTATAAATGTATTAACTAGTGTGGGTGATGGATACCCTTGTCTCACACCTTGGTAGAGTTTTGCTTTTTCACTGCTTGTCCTGTTGTCTATTAAAAATAATAAAGTACAGAAAGTAATGGAAACGATAACTAAAGATGGAATATATCCGGACTTTAAACTGATTAGTATGAAATCACTATACTTAAGAGCCTTATGTTTTCTTGATAAAATATAAATTTTTATTGGCGACACTCTTGTGGTGTATGGTGTATGTCCCATTTTCTAAATCTGATCTGGGTACTTTATTTGCCTTGGATTGCTTGATTTCCAATTCAACTTCAAATTTTAAAATACTTGGGTCATTATTAAAATCAGCTTCCTCAATGTTTTCGTCTGTATCTGTCACCTGCAATCGTTCAATCTCTATACGTTCAATAATTTCTTTAACCACTCTTCCTTTGTTCTTTGAATCGGTGTATCTGAAGGTACCGGTTCTTTGTCTTTTTTGATTTATTTAATGTTCTGTGAAACGCTTAAAATAACCTGTGTTGTCTTAGGGTCGTTTATATTTATTTTAATCGTCTCGACTTCGTAGATACTTTCTTTAATCAATGTTTCATTGTGACACACAGTAGAACAAAGTCCGATTTGATATCTACTTCAGAATATTTTTTTACAGATTTTCTACTAAGAACTAAGGCAATTCGATTTCATCATGTCGATGACACAATTATATCGGTCTCGGAGAAATTTCTAATCCATATTGACCTGCAATTTTGCCCTTGAACTCTTGTTCCACTTTGGCGTTAAAGTCACCGATGGTCCACGTAGTGTCGTGTTTTTCGGAAATTTTCAAAACTTTTCGATTTGTTGGCACTTTGACAATATAGCCTTCTGCATCCACCGTTGGGGCACCCCTGTATTACATTACTCTTAGCTGGATTACCATGTAAGTAGAACGAACGACAACGTTTATAATGGGTTTTGCAGTAGATTCTTTCATAATCACAGTGATTTTGTTTTTGTATATCTGAGAGCCTCTTTGCCGTAAAGATATTCCGAATATGTGAACTGAAAATACCAGCTTCAGCTTATCTGGCATCGCATAGTACCATGACTGTACCTTCAACTTCAGCCCCTTTTATTTACTCTATAGCACTATGGTTTTTCTGCCTCATATAAAGTTCTGGCGTTCGCATTAAAAAAACCGAGCTCTGTAGACTAGTGGTTACCACGTCTACTTGGCATTCGGAAAGTTGCAAGTTCGGTTCCCGTAGCCGTCCGCTCTGATTCAGGTTTTTAGGTGGTTTTCTACAATAGGGACGCAAGCAGTCCGCTCCCAGTTGGGGGAAATGAAATGACCCTGGACCTTCACCTACCTTATTAAAATATTTCTCATTTTCCACCCGGCGATTCTTCGCATACCCATCTGATCTAAGAGATGCCGAAGACTCGAGGCCGTTTTCTGTGGATATAATACCATTACGACGATTTTCTTAAGAAATGTATAGTGTAGCGATTTCCCACTTGGCTTCCGCTTCGACCTACAGCGTTCTTTCTTAGCTGGGCTAAAATCGGAATCCGAGACGAATTCCCCTTTTACTTATTTGCTATATAATTATTCTAGTTATGGTTCTAAAAAAACCAAGTTAATAATAACTAATACCAACATAGAAGAGGAATTTTCCTCGGCTTCTGCATTTTTCTCCAGCTGTACCAACCGTACTGGGCTCTGGGCTCCACCTAAATATAATAGCAAGATCCTGCTGCCCATTGCTGTGCATGTTGGTTCGCATATGCTATTTCGTTTACCACCTACAACAGGTATTCCCTGATCTGCCGTCTAAGGGCGCGCTTTCTAAGGGTTTACAGGATTCCCAGAGAGATTGGTTTTTAAGTATATTAAATTTGAGTGTGTTTTTGTTTGACATTTGGCATTGACGATTTTTTCCGAAATTGTGGTTGAGAATTAACGAACTGTAGAAGTAAGTGTCAAAAATGTGAAAAATATAGTATCAATGGGGGAACTAAACCAATAGATTCGCCCCTAACATAATTAAATTTAATTTTGTTAGCAATCGTATTGTATTAAACTGAACATGAAACAGATCCGCCCAAGTTTTGATTAAATTCTTCAAGAGCTACATTATTTTTCGTTGTTATTATACTTTAGATTAACCTAATTATAGTTTATATGTTATAAGGCTAATCTGCAGATAATTATATGCCAACATCAACGGCTACACTAATTTTAATATCCTGTGCGTGCAGGATATTTAAATTTTAAAATAAAATTAATTGAATAACTTCGGGCTTAGAATATCAGCAATAATAGCAAGGCTTGTAAAAACAGAAAGCCTAAAAAAGCTACAATCATTTAATGGCGTTGAAAGTCCTGAAATTTAAAAAATTATATAAAATATGCTAACAACGTTTAGCTTTTTAAACAAAGGGTTGCTGTGTAAACCGATTAAAAACCTTAAACGAGTTCAGCATCCAATTAAATAAAGAAAACTTCCATTCTGTCTAATAGGTTCACTCGGACACGATTTTTATGACGCCTGCTGTATTCATATTTCGAAAAAGCGTGCAATTTCACGGTTCGTTAAAATTCATTCAAGAAATAACAAGAATAATTTCCTATCCAACTCGTTATAAATTCCCATCTCACACAACTAATAGCACCTCCGGTGACCTTGATCGGGTATTGGTTACAGCTTCCACTTAAATTACTGCTTATCTTGGTTTTCAGGCACCTTGTAGTCGTTTATTAGCAGCAATCGGTGTGTATCTAAAAATGCTTATTTCAGGATGAATTGAAGTAAACAGATAAACAAGAAGGAGCTCGATAACAACCACCTGCACTGGTGCCCAATAAATAATCGTTCGCGCGAGTTAATTATTGGCTTACTGTCGCCGTTTCCAATAGCTGAAGAACACTTTTATTGCCAATTAATGCAAAACGACGACTACAGCTACAATCAATTCAGTAAATGTTAATCTTTATAGCAATTTTAAATGTACTGCATCTGCGACCAGCAATTAATCAGCTTGTAAGTTTATCGAATCGCGCTATTTCTAGCAGGTATTGAGTATTGGTAATTTATTGACGATGGGAGAATGGCAATAAAGTGTTTTCTTATTAATTGTTGGCATGAATTATGAAAATAAACTGGCACAAACATTTTAATTTGGAATTTTCAACCGCGTGGCTCGATGTGGTCCAAATTTCCTTTATATCTGAAAACTCATCATTGTTTTACCTCTATTCCATACTGCGATATTTACAAATAGGATTATTAAAACAAACATATTATATCGCTCCCTTAAGCGAAGGTTGGACACTACCTGGGCTAGCTCAAGAATTCTAGGTAGAATAATGTCCTGGGTAAGGACGAGGCAAAGATCCTTAAGGCTTTAAAATTGAACAATCGAATTTTATGAAAATATGGGCCTGTTGTCGTTACTCACAACATAAAAACAAATCTAGCTAATTAATAACACACCACACCATCTTTAGTGCAGTAACACATGAATGATATATATAAGCCATGAAGGCTAAGGTGTCAGCAACATGAGATGTGTAGGTCAATTGCCTAACAAATACAACAAATAAGAATCAACTTCAAAGTATTTTACCCACAAGATATGCTAATTAATAGCTCGGGGTGCAACTCAGGATTGCCTCGTGTGGGTATTGCACTTGACATCTGGGCTCAAGTCCAAAGGACGCGGCGGGAGTGAGTTATGGGTACATACGTATTTCAGTAATTTTCAAACGAATTAATCACTCACGCTATTACCGTTATAAACTGATTGATTAAAATCAATAATTAAACACGCTTTAGTTGGATATTCTAAGGCATTGGCAAGAACTGAGTATATTTGCGGCAACTGACTTTGTCGATAAAAACGCTGAAGAATGCATTCACTTACATTTTGTTTCAAAGTTATGTCCAGCGATCGTGAGGTGGAAGATCCTGGTATCTTGCATCCTGACAAATAGGGCTTCTAAGCAGGATTTGGCTGCTTCATTTCGTAGAACCCAAGGACGCCACGAGCAAGAAGAGCAGTTAACTGAGCAAAAAGCAGCCTAGTGCACTCTGGAGTTTCTAGCCAGCTCGCACGTCTAAGTGAAAACATAGGGGGCCTAGTTATTCCTTGAGTAACTGTAGAACAACCTCAAGAAAGCAACATGGGAACCGTCAAAAACTGTTTGCTGCCGTTCGTGAAGAAAACAATCCGCTAGCGGTTTTCATTTGTTTAAGCAAGAGCGATGTTGGCCTGCTTCTTTAATTTCAGATCCAGAGAAGTAGCTCTGTGAAAAATCAATAAGCGAGAAACTCGACAGCTTGCCAGCGAGCCTTTTCAGTAGAATCCAAGCGAGCGCGTTTCGAACAGAAAAGCCTTGCAGGTGCCTTATCTCTAAAGTCAGGCGCTTTACGCGATAAAACCTGATTCCTTTGCTACGTTACTTAAATATAAGGTGGACCAAAAGCAGATGGAAATTGCTAGAACGCGCTAAGCATATTCAAAATTATTTATTTTAGGAAAAATTCAATTTTTCCAATACTAACTTTCGTAGTTGTCTTCCTATGTGGAAACCATTACAAACTTTACATTATTGCATGTTCTTTATTCTGGTAACACACTTGTGCATACGACTACAGAGAAACCTCATACCATAACTTACCATAAAAAGATAACATTTCTTTTATTCTCTGCTTTGCCTCATAATATATAATGCTTTCATTGTTGAAAGAGGATTTGACCCAGCTCATTTCTACTAATTAATATTTAGGTACATATGTATCTAATGAAGCCGGGTAGCGCAGTTGGGTAAGCGCTAGGCATGCATTAAGCAAGTCCTCGGATCATTCACAGTTGGGCACCAAATTAACTGCGCTCTACTCAAAACCACAGACCTAACAGATAGAGTAACAAGGCCAATACATCACCATGACACACCTCACACAATGATTGCTGCGTAAGCACAAAAAGGTGCGCTCCAACTTTGTATCGCGAATCCGGGGAAAATTGAGCATTGTACCGCCATACGCAACCGCATAAAGCACCAGCCTCTACACCGCAAGGTAAAATTAGGTTATCGATAATACAATACAACACAATATAATATGTATCCAATTTGAGCATACGTATGTTGTAATATTGAAGTATAAGCCTACTGATTAGTTTATTTGAATTTGAAAAGGTTAAGCGCCAAAACGCATGCACCCGGAAGAACTACGCCGCGTTTTCACTTGTGCATTACTTTTAGCAGTGTGCCGTAAGTTAATGTGTTTAGCGTGTAAGGATTCACCAGTCGTGCGGCACTTAAGGACAACAGTTTGCTCCTTTCCACTGCTAAGTTCAACAGCGTTAAAAAAAGTGATTTTTGTATGGGGATTTAAAAGCATACCGGCTTTACGAATCTACTTCGAGACAGGTATCAGCGTAATTCGGGCTCCGAAAGCGGTAATTTCAAATAAAACAACGTGCCAGAAAGCGGAGGACAGCAAGGAGCTAGCACCGAGGAGAAGCCTGTCCCAGGTGTAAAGGTACCAATTGGCATCCTTCAATGCAAAACATGTTGGTGTGTTTTCAACCATTTCGAATTTGAGGGACCTAAGGGTTGCATCATATAAAAACTTGGGGGATATCTGGAACCGCCTTGTCATTGTTTCGACTCGTGACGCCAACCGTCATCTCGCCGTCTGTATCTGATTACAGTGTGAAATTCTACGAGCTACGCATTCCGCGTGAAGCGGAGTTTCCATGCACCAAATCATGGCGGCCGAATCCATGCAGTATAACAGTTACGTGTAAAACACAGTTACTTCAGTGTCCTTTTAGAGTTGTTTAAATGTAAACGTGTTGTCAGTTGTTACGATCCAGATTGAGTCCACTTCCTGAGCTTGATTGCGTTAATTTTTGAGTAATTATGACTGCGATAAAGTAAAAGGTTTCTTATTAAGCTAGTTGGCAACAAAAGGGCAGGTAATATACAAAAATTAAGCACAACGTCGGCGCTGATAAAATCCTCATATGGAATTGGCCACTAACATATTTGTACAGACGTAATATTATTGAATGGCATGAAACTATTCTAGTGGGATTTATAAAAGGAGAGTAATCGATATTCTTCTAATGCTAATAATGTTAACAAAACTTACATTCAATACAATTTGGCCTGTTCAGAACACCGACTAGAAACGTGTCGAAGTGTCGACACGAATATATAAGAAACTTAAACGAAGGAAAAATGCTAAGAACTGAAGTGCCTGCAATGGAGATACAATCAATTCCACCTTCACAGGAAAGTTCAATAACTAGCTGAGATTAATAAGCAGACGTCATATGCGAACCGATACAACAATTAGCCAATAAAAGATCCCACGAAATAAATAAAAAACACTTTTTTATCGAAGATGTATATGACGATGCACGGAAAACACAAAATTCAAGTAGCAACAATGAGGATTCCACAATAATGTAAAACAAGGTAGAGCATGCTATACAAAAGTCTGGTTTCCAATAATTTTTAATTAGAGAATCAACATGTCACTTTACATTGTAGTAGAATCTGAGCTCTTAATTTTCGAGAAAGTCTTCATAGGTCCTTAACTGCGGACCATCTTTAAAATTGTAAATTATATCCTTTGACGACATTCTTGCACACAGAGTTGTTAATTTCGTTTCTCTCTTTCTAAGCCCCATTTTTTTCGATCTGTTCAGTTAGTTAGCAGAGTTTAAATAGCGTACAGATATGCCAAATAACCATACAAGGCAAAGCACACGGTCAGGTTGCAGCAACGAAATAAGATCTATGGAAACAGTAACAGTGTAATATATTTGATTGGTCTACTGCATATAATAGCCAGTACAGTATAAAGTTTCTAAGTGAATGCACCTCAAATATCACATATGATATAATGTTGTATTAGCATAAATTATCACAAAGGCTCATATTGTATCATTAACTAGGTAGACCTAGATGTATATTTTCAAAATATTTGGATATATAATGTTTTTGAGCTTAACTAATTTATATTCACAAAGCACAAATGCTGTGCAACACTTTAATGAACACGCCTGCACGGCTAGAAAATAGCTTAAATAAGCCAAATCCGCTTAACGTGAGAGCGAAAAAAAGCAAACTTGCACGGAAATGTCTGCAGAATCGACTAACTCTTTGGCCCGGACCTGAATGTTTACATTTCGCTTCTACACCAAAACTCCACAAACTGCGTGGGGCAGACATAGAATCAAAGGTAGACTAACTGCCCCATCGGATTATAGAAAGCGAAAAACCGTACAAGCTCCTTCATCGGCTGCATAAATGAACAAGGGAAAGCCGGGATGCCATAAGCTTACAAATTCCGAGCACCACCAAAAAAGTAATTTCCAACATTAAGAAACACTCAGAAGCGCATGCCAAACCGCCGGTCATTTACGATCAAATTGTCGAAGCATTTCCGTTGTTCATCATCTGTGGCAGTGATCGGACGTCCGCTGCATTTTTCGTCATCAGTTACGGCTTTTCCAGGCTCGCAACCACGAAATTTTATTACCCATCGCTTCACAGTACTCCTATCAACAGTATCATCACCATAAACGGCCTTTAAACGGCGATGAATCTCAGTAGGAATCACGTTTTCAGCAGTTAAAAATTCTTTAACCACGCGCTGTTTAACTCGCGTTGACATAGCACGAGAACACGTCTTCATACTTTCGTTACTAAAAAACGAACTGGTGAACGAAACTCGTTCAAACTTGGCATACGCATATAGGAGGGATGTAGCTTTCGAATGCAACCATGCGTGTCACTGTAGATCATTTCGTTCGCGTTCTACAAGCATGTGTGGATTACATTTCAGCCCACCCACGTATGTCTCCTACATGTATGACGCGATTTAGTTGAAATTTGGAACTGAAATACTGGACATAATTTCTGATTGACAGACGTGCCAGAAGTGCCATTAGCTGTGATTTTTTAAATGCATCACCCTGTATGCCATGCGTTTTTAGCAATTACACACGACAGTTCTTCCAAACCAAAACAATTTACTTTTCAATTCTATTTCGGCCATATAAGGCCGTGACTGGACCAAATTTATTCTAATTGAGTCCAGTAACTCATATTAATAACTATTTGGTCAATTAACTCAATAACAAATGCTTCATTAAAGGATTAAGTGTACAAAACGTGTTTTTAAGAAAAAGTCATATTTGTAAATTGCAGCTTTTAAGGACCATGCTCTACTTTATATTTATCTAAAACTGATAAACGTTTACTTAGTAAATTTGTAAAATACGTGTTAACGTTTATGCAAATTTGGCAACATTGTTATGTAATTAGTGTAGTAGATTCCAAAAAAACATGAAATATACAAAGCGATCCATTTAAAAAATTCAAGTTAAAGGCAGTTTCGATAAAACCGGAAGTTGACAATTTTCACTACATCTGTTTATCAATGGGAAATTATGTTAATGTCTTTATAGTTAATTTCATCCAAATCCGTTCATAAGTAAAGTAAATATTTAGTGTGTAGTCGTTGGTCGGAATTTCATTTCCATTACACTTCGTCAGGGCTTCATTGAGGAGTAATTTACATAGCGTCGTAACAATGCAACATCCATGCCGCATACTTTTGGATACTTCGATTTTGGCATATGCTTCCCTTATTCTCTATTTCTTTGTGAACTCCCACAACTAACTTAAAGGAACGCTCTGGTAACTCTTTCGAAGAGATACTATGGATCCCAGTCGTGTCTTCTATTAGCTGTTATATGATATATGTTTCTATAGTGATGATGGTAGTGCAGAAATGATTAAGCGACTAAAAATATAAAACAGAAAAAGAGGAACAAAAAATACATTTAGACCTTGGAAAATTACTGGTTAGAAATCGGGAAGAGCAAAATGATGAAATTAACGGGAAACATAGCTCTAGCAATCAATAAAACAGGAAAGGAAATACGGAAGAACAAGAATTAGAGCAAATATTGGTTTGATGAGCAGTGCAAAAAAAGTAATAAAAACAATAAAACCATCGAAAAATGCTACCACCTAAGAATCTGAAAAAATATTGATAACTGCAGCAGCAAAATAAGATGATATAAAAGAATACCAACACAACCGACAATATAATTCAAGGAGTGAAGAAGTGCAAAATGGATACCAAGCAAATAGGGAATATTAATAAGGAGCAGATGGAAGTCTTGGAAAGATCAGCAGAGCATTTTGAAGAGCTCATTAATGCTAAGAGAGAATATGAAAACCAGATATGAACATACATAAAGTAGCACAACCAATGGTTAATCGGATGAAGAGGAGCGAGATAATTTGGAGGATGCTCTAAACATAGTAACTGAATTGAAGAAAAATAACAGTTCGGTAAGTGTAGTAATATCAAATCATACACACATCATAACAATATACATCTAAGGCTCAGAGCAGGTTCTATACTCTGGGCCTTCCCTATGCTGCTTTATTCATTTCGTTATTTCTCCATTATCTAACGGTAATCGACGTGTTCTATCAGTGTAAGACCTCCCTTTTAGAAATATTATTTCTTGCACTACTTTCATATTTATAGTTTCATTTACCAGTATATATTTATTATTAATTATATTATATTAATAACCCTTGGCAGATATTACATTAATGTTAGAAATCCACGCTGTTGAATTTCAATATAATTTTTCCGCATTGATTTTTTTGTTCAAGTTCAAACACTCTTGATCCTTCAGTATTGATGCAAAAGTACTAGAAATATTAAATTCTACCTATCAAATAATAAGAGGCTAAAACCAGTGTCAAGACTACTATGGAAATAAGCAGAAATTCCTATCGTTCCTGTATATTGCTCGATTATCAGTTGATTTACACTCGGACGTGTTAATATGCAATTATGCCGCATCTAAAAACAACCAAGTTCGATTGTGTTAGAGATGTAAGATTATTAATCGCTTGATAATTTAAATGGTCTCGTCGTTACTGCCACTTGATAACGAATATATTTGTTGGCTAATAACATATGCAAAAATATTCAACATGTAGTATTCACTTATTCTTGGTTTATAATAATTAGCGCTGAATCATAAATATCTGTACATTTGCATCCTGCAGGTAACCTGATAACCAGTCGCCTAAGATTAATGTATGTGAACTTGCATGGCAATTTCTTCTCGTAGAAACACAACTTCAATTCTAACTGTCAATCCCAATGTCTGACAGAGTAAAACTTCCTTGTATCTGTTTGAGCTGGCAAGTAATTATTCACGTAACAACATAAACTGTGATGTTGATACGAGTAGTGATATGTTTAACAGGAGTAACTCGTTGGTCGAATATTAACATATTTTTCCAGAAAAAATAGTCAAAATCATTAAAAATGTGTGCCCCTGTCGTGTGCTACACCAAAATTTCAACGTTATTCTCTATTGGTTCGAAAATATATTTTAAATTTGGGATGCTTTTAAATAGCCTTAAATATTACTTTTTATTCCGGTATTTACAAAATTAAAAACAAATTAACTATGGCAATCTCATATGCATCCAAAACAACTTATTAAGTCATAACAAGTTTTAAAAATTTTTTCAAAAATGCATCAAATGCAGTTTCATTAAAAATTCGCAATTTTCCTTTTTTTAATTGTTCTGCCGATGCTGCTTTTTTGGTTATGTATAGCAAACATGACCTGAAATAATAGAATATGTTACAATAATGTTGATCTTCTATTCTAAAGATTTTAATAAAATAAAGAACATTCAGTGTTTCTTCGAACTTTTGAAAAAGGCAAAACTAGCTGGTCCCACTTTAATAACAGCAATATGTTGTTTCAAGGTACTAAATTATATATCATCTTTTAGAAATACTTTGCGATTGAGTTCATTGTTTTTACTGCATGCCATTATATGGGATTGCTTTATAAGGTCAAAGAGGTTTGACTCGATTTGCAAAAGCAACTACTCCAGAATTTCAACTTCTTACCTGATGTTCAGAAATGCAAAATGTACCACATTTAACCCCTTCGAGGCGTGAATG
>CALNHX010010403.1:0-40555 GCA_940337035.1 Agriotes lineatus
GGGAGTTTTATAATAATACCTTGCACCCATTCTAGTGGGATACATTCTTCTGTCCATATTTTCTTTAGCAGTTCATGTATAACCTCAACTCGGCTGCTCCATCGAATAACACAGTATGTGATAATGAGTAAAATTGTGGGAAACAAGAAAACACTTTAGATCGATGGCCCACACTCTGCATGCATTCCCAAAGTGAAATCCCGTATATTTGCAGTCTGTATTAAGGTATAATTTTTACTGTCTGGCCAAAAATCTTGCAACCCGCTGGTAAAATGGTAAAATATAGGTACTGTGTTTTGAAATCTAATGGGTGGGCGGAAGTGAAGATTAAATTAATTTTCTACACAGTATCTACAAGAACAGTTTTATTATTTTTTTTTACGATAGCTACACAATTTTTGTTATCAAAAAGATAAGCTGGACAACTTAAACAAATACAAAAACAATAAAAATAACCAAAATTTATGAATTACCGCCTTGCACACCAATAACAAACACTCAGAAATGAAGGTTATGTAGGTACGTTGAGTGAGCATGTCTGCAACAAAACACAGTATCTCGTAGATACTGTGTTATACACAGAATTTTGACAAAAAAGTTTTCTCTAAGTGTTTTTTCTAAAACACAGTAACTACCAGATACTGTGTTTTCTTTGGTTCTTTTGAACATTATAATGACTTGCTGTGTTTTGAATTGGAGAACAGAAGAAATTCATGTAGATACTGTGTTTATGGGTAGCTGTAAATAAGTAACCAGTATAGATAGCTCAAATCTGATTAACTAGAAAGATGCGGGACAACACAGTATCTAAATATGAACATTCAGCTCAATTTCACAAAAAATGGCAATTTCAGGCAATACTTTCGCTTAACAGCAGAATTGTTTGATTATGTACTGAATCCCATTAGTACAGGCGCCAGGGAAATCGTTAATAGGGCTTTACGTGCAATTCTTGGTACCAGCATTTTGGGTTAATGGGTGGGTGGGGGGCTGTGCTCTCAGTCTAACTTTAAGTTTTCGGATCGATCGGAGAAATTGTTTTTCCGCAATATCAGAAGAAGTGTTGAAAACGGTTTTTTAGCAATTTCTCGTTTCCTGTTGCTCTGATGCTGAAATTGCATCAATACAAGTTTGTAGTTTATGAAATTCCTCACAACTTTTGGAAATACCTTTTTCTCGTGCGCTCAACAATTCAAAAGTTGTTACCCCATAAAGCCTAGAAATTAAGGGTTGAAATGGGTTTTACGTAAACATATCGCTTTCAGTTAATCCTACGATAAAAAATACTCTTATATTTTTTGTAGAACAACTAATTTGCATAAAATTTGTGTATGAGTATTTTTCCATTTGGACAATTATTTACCGTTCTACAGCGCCGCAAATGTCGCAAGTCACGTAAACCGTACATTTAATGTGCACTTTCGAACGGCCCTGTTCCTTTGAGGTACAGTTTGTAGCGCGTCTTTTTATGTGGTTTCCCCGATATGCCTACTCCACGAAGTGTATTTCTAACAGTCTCACACTTTCCATGGTCTTTTTGATGGACCGGGTTCTGCATCGTTGATCCCACTCATTGCAGAATCGTTGATTTTATCGCCCTTGTCAAGTTGTTTTTCCTTTGAAAAGAACTCGGAAAGAGAAAATATGTCATCGTCGTAATTGATGTGATATTCGTCAACATCTGTAGTAAGCATTCTGGAGAATTCCTGCACGTTCTCACAGGATTCTCCGGCGGAAAGCAAATGACGGTGCACTTTAAACCCGCTTTGCGACAGCCATAGGCCTTTCCACATTTGGTCTTGCACCGGCATGAAATTAATTTTATTATTGCAAGAGGCGCGGGAGGCTTAGTGCTAGGCACCTGTAACCATTGTCGCCGAGGACATCAACATATTGGTCCTTCTGACGGCACTAGGACGAAACTGTGCAAACGTTTTTCTTTGCAAGCCCGGAAAACCGAATACGAAGGAACAGCATTACTCTACATCATGCGTGAAACACGGCGATGCTGTATCAAAGCATATTTTGTTCTTGCATGCATTTTCTGGTTGTGACACAACATCGGCTGCTTACGGTATGGCCAAAGTGAAATTTCTTAAAACCCTAGAAAAGACACCTACCTTGGAATCTGCAGCGAATCACTTTGTACAGAAAGATGTAGACGCCGATATCATCGCATTAGCGGGAGAGCAATTTTTTATTGCGTTGTACGGTGGAGACATCCATAAAGACAAGGCAATCAACTTTCTGCGATACAAACACTTCGCCAAATTCCTTGTGAAGTCAACGTTTAATCTGGCATCCCTGCCACCTACAAAAGACACGGCCAGGATGCACGCATTCCGGACATACCATCAAGTTCAATCCTGGCTTGGAAATGACACTACCCGCGGAAAGATGGGGCTGGAAGAAACGTGGCCGTACGTTTACACCGGTGCCTAGCACTGAGCCTCCCGCGCCTACTGCAATAATTAAATTAATTTCATGCGGGTGTAAGACCAAATGTGGAAAGGCTTGTGGCTGCTGCAAAGCGGGTTTAAAGTGCACCGCCATTTGCTTCATATGCGCCGGAGAATCCTGTGAGAACGTGCAAGAAATCTCCAGAATGCTTGCTACACATGAAGACGAATACCACACCAGCTACTACGATGACATATTTTCTCTTTCCGAGTTTGTTTCAAGGGAAACACAACTTAACAAGGGCGACAAAATCGACGATTCTGCAATGATTGGAATTGACGATGCAGAACCCGGCCCATCAAAAAGACCAAGGGAAGTGTAGAAATACATTTTGTGGATTAGGCCTATAGGGGAGACCACGTAAAAAAACGCGCCACAAGCTGTACCTCAAAGGTGGTGTGGAAAACAGTTGGTGCGACACACTCGAAGGAACAGGGCCGTTCGAAAGTGCACACTAAATGTACGGTTTACGTGACTTGCGACATTTGCGGCGCTGTAGAACGGTAAATAATTGTCCAAATGGAAAAATACTGATACAAAAATTTTATGCAAATTAGTTGTTCTACAAAAATATAAGAGTATTTTTTATCGTAGGATTAACTGAAAGCGATATATTTACGTAAAACCCATTTCAACACTTAATTTCTTGGCTTTATGGGGTAACAACTTTTAAATTGTTGAGCGCACGAGAAAAAGGTATTTCCAAAAGTTGTGAGAAATTTCATAAACTACAAACTTGTACTCATGCAATTCCAGTGCCAGAGCAACAGGAAACGAGAAATTGCTGAAAAACCGTTTTCAACACTTCTTCCGATATTGCGGAAAAACAATTTTTCCGATCGATCCGAAAACTTAAAATTAGACTCAGAGCACAGCCCCCCACCCACCCATTAACACAAAATGCTGGTACCAAGAATTGCATGTAAAAATTCCCTGGCGCCTGTACTACATAAGAGATGACTAACTTCTAAACCATATAATAGACACAAAAAACCTATATGTCCAGAAGAAAAGTTATGTATACGTGTGAGCTAAGTACACTGAATTACACACAATGTGATGTCTTTTTAGCTGTAATATACAGTGTCCGCCAAAAAGTCGGCATAATATGGGAATTTTTTTTATTTTTTATTTTTCAAAAAAACTTTTTACGTCACTATTTTGTGCTTGTCTAAAAACCTATTTAGCCCCTATCATATATACCGAATGATTTTTACTTGTTTAGAAAATGGAGTTTTTCGAAATTGTCAAAATCCAAAAAGTGCTATTTTTCGGAAATTAAGTAAGATTTCAATGAGATTTTTTTAGAGTGTGTTATTTTTAGCTAACTGAACAATCTCAAAGCCATAATACAATTATTTTTTGAAAATAATTTAAATATTATAAAACTACACTCGCCGCTATACACTAGACACACCGTCAAAAAACGTTGCTGTTCCTGTTTCTACCGTACTGGCCCACCGCTTCAAATGAGACGGCACCGCTCTATTACGTTCGCTGTGCCCTACCGCTCTTTTGGAAAACACCTCCCTTATTATAGATGACACCGTTTTTCGTGACGTCACCCACAGTATTTTTACGGCCGTTACATAACGGCACCGCTTCCTAGGAAACCCAAGCTTTACGGCGTGAAATGCTAAGTTGCAGTTTGCTCCGGTCTTTAAACTCTATGCTTGCGAAACAAGATTGGTTTTTAATATTTCGTAAATATGAACTGAAATTTGCCTGTTTAATTCAAGATTAAACAGGTCTAAATTAAATATAAACTGGCAAAATTATGAAGTAAAACTGGAGGTTAAAACTGCTTGTTTATGAAATCAGAAGTACATTTAGAACTTCTGACTGGATTTCGTAAATTTTGTTATTAAAATTTATGTGTGTTTAATTCAAGTTTAAACATATTGCCAATTTTAGGCTGAAGAAAAAGAAAAAGAAAAAACTATATTGTTTCTTTCACATTAAGAGTTTTTAGAGGATATTCTTCTACGGCTGACTGGCGTTGCTTGGGTTGATGCTTCCTTCGGTTGATCTTTTCCGAATGCAGTAGAAAGCTCCTATTAGAACGGCGGCTCCCAATATGCTGCCGGTGATCCCGCTGGATAGATAGGAATAATGTCGGATAGTTTCCCATGTTACGTCTTTTAGACGCTGTTGATGATTCTTCTGGATAGGTAGTAGCGATGTCGGATGGCTCTCCATGCTACTTCCTTCAGATGATGTTGCAGGTCCAACCGAGAAGTTTGTAAATCCTCGAAGTGATTCGACTGCTGCAACACTGGCTCCTCTGCTATCTCTGTAAAATAGTTTTTGTGTTATGGTGTCGTTGAATACGTTGCCACTTGGTTTGGAACATCCCGACAACGTCCATCTGCTGCCTCTTCCTTTGGAGACGAATATTATATGAGTGAATACGATAATTAATATCACTCTTGCCGAGGTTAGCTGTTTTAGAGGATGCCGCATCGGTATTCCACATTGCGTGTTTTCTGTAAATTCCCTCGCAGACTTTAATAAGCCGTCTTCTTGATTCCATCTTCTACGAGGGGCTAAGTGCTTAGCGAACTCGGAGGTTTGCTCGCTTGCTGCATCTCTTGATGCCATTTCTTGATGCCACCCTCCACTAGGTGTTATGTTTCTAGTGAACTCGGAGGGTTTCTCGTGTACTGCAATTCTTGCCGCTGTGTCTTGTTGCCACCCTCCACTCGGTGCTAAGTTTTTAATGACCTCGGAGGGTTTCTTGTTTGCTGCATTTATTGCTGCCTTTTCTGGGTGCCACCCTCCAATGGTTGTCAAATTTTCAGTGGACTCGGAGGGTTTCTTGATTGCTGTAGTTATTGCTGCAACTTCTTGGCTCCATCCATCGCTAGGAGCTGCTGTAGAAGCATCTGGAGGAGTTCCAACGATTTGTTCGTGGCCTGCAATTTCCTTTTCTTTGTGTCCATCGACTTCGTGAATGAAAACTTCGTGGATGCGGACTTCGTGAACGAGGACTTCGTGAATGAGGACTTTGGAAACTCCATGCACTTGGTGATTTTCTTGTGGATGAGAAGATGCTATTTTTTCACGTTCGATGATAACAGGATGTTGAACTTCCGTATTCTTTATATTAGCAGCTGCTATCGATTGTTCTTCCGCTGTAGAATTGGTTGTTGATATTTTCTCCACCTGCTGGATTGTTACTCCTGGGATGGATCCATTTGATGCGGGATGAATCTCTTTGACTGTCTCAATATTTTTTCCTTGCATACCTGATCTTCTGCGGAAAGTTTTCTTTGTGTGGGTACTTCTTCTATGTCCCAGAATTTTTGTAACTGCTCGTCTTCTTCAATTTTGACAACCATGGTGTTGACTTTAATGCTATCGTTACGTTGTCTTCCAATGGTTCCAATCCAGCCCAGCTCGGTATTCTGTCCCAAGATGCCATCCTTTGTTTTAGTGATTTCTTCTAGAATTATTTTGGAATATTCTTCGGAGCCTAGAATTATATCTCTAGGACCAGGTTGGTTGAAGGTTGGATCGGCGATGAAGATATTGCTCCAGGAATTGATATTTATATTTGGGATGGGTGATGAAGGCATGGCTTTTGTAAGTTTAGGAAGTACTAGTAAATTGACAGGTAGGGAAAAGTTACTTGAAAATCTAGGTTTGATCAAACCTGGGATTTTCCATTTAGCAATTTTTGGCTCGCTGTTCCCGATTCCTGTGATTTCAGCTCGAACTTTGATCCTGGGTAACGCCAATAATTCGGTTGATGCTTCCGTGATAAATTACCCCTGAGACCCGGGATCTATTAATACTCGTAATAGATGAGTCATCCCAGATGCTGCTTTTACTTGAACCATTGCTGTGGCAAGTAGAACTTGGCTCTCTTGTGCGCCTAAATTGGCGGTGATGATTTCCGACTTCGGCTTCTTCTCTGGAACGTTGGAAGTCTTCATGGCTGCTGCATGAGCTGACGTCCTCATCTTTTGGGCAGGGAGCGGCCTTGATGGTGGCTGCGCCTTATGAAGCAGTGTATGATGCGGGAAGCGACAGATCCTACAATTAAAATAGGCACGGCATGGTATATTTGAATCGTGCCGTAAGCATCGATAGCACAATCGATAGGTTTTTACTGCTTCTTGTTTTTCATGGGTAGGTAGCCTCTGGAATTGACTACAGTTGTCGATGTAATGATCTCCATGGTACAGCTTGCAATTTAGGGATGCGGAAGCGTAATTTATCTGTGGTCTTTCCTGCGTTGGCTTTCGAGCTCCATCTATGGATTCCAGGGATTGGAACCGCACTTGCAGGAAAGCCATTAAATTTTGGTGATCCTGAACTTCGTTTGGACATTAAAGCGACTGCTCATATAATTTGTTGGTTTCAGGATCCCATTTTCGAGCGATAGTTCTGTTAATCCACGGACCCCAACTGTCGGTGGAGATGCCTACATTTTTGATTGCCTCCACACATTCCTTGATGGAGTAGTGCAATCTTTTTAACCTTTGGGCTGACTCTTTGGAGAGGACCGGCAGATCGAATATGGTGTCTAGCAATTTAGTTAGAATCAGGCGATTATTTTGATACCTTTGTTGCAGCAGATTCCAGGTGGTGTTGTAGTTTGCTTGTGTAACAGCTAGATGCTAGATCAATCGGCTTGGCTCTCCCTTGACATGCGTCTTTAGATATTGCATCTTGATGACATCGTCCATGTTCTGGTTGTCATCTACTAATTTAGTGAACAGGTCCTTGAAAGTGGCCCATTCCTCATAATTTCCCTCGTATATGGGGATTTTGACTTGAGGAAGCGAGATGGCTGCTGCTTGCTCGTTCCTTGTCGGTGCTTGCAATAAAATAATTAAATTTCTATACCTGTCTTCCAACGTAGTATATTCAGGACTGAAGTGCATTTGTTCTGAAGCCATGTCGTTAGACATAACTTCTTCGTCCATCTCGACCACACGATCCCATTTTTCTCTTAATTCCCTTGCCGTGATGGCGGGCCTCCCTAATTCTTGTGTTAGTTCGGCGTCGTCCATCGCTCGCTTAAAATTCTGAATTCGAATCTGCAGTTTTCGGATACGAACCTTTCGCTCTGGATTGGCCACCATTTTCTCTTGCTTCCTACTTACGGAGGGGTTGGAAATTTCCGTTGATTTTGAACAGCTCTGCAAGTAACTTTTTGCTTCGCCGTATATGGTTTTAATTTGATCGTAATACCCTGTTGTAAAATAATTATGAGTTGGAATACTTAGCTGCCCCATTTCTGCATGATTTTTAGTTGCAGTGTTCCAAAGTTCGTCCAGCGTTTTGTTGCGACTGGCGATGTAGGCTTCGTTTTTTCGGCTGGCAGGGTCCTTTTTGCTGTTAGATAATACTTGTTTTATCTTCAGCGCTAGCTCTTCTTGGGCGACAGCTAATTTGTTGAATTCCTCCATGTTGTTAGCCATTTTTTGGGACCTGGGTGACACTTGGAATGTGTTTGTTCTTTAGTTGGAGACAGATCCGGCTCAAAGGACCATGAACAGAATTGCCTGGAGGCTGATCAGGTTTCCGTTGCTTTGCGCTGGTTCTATCCCTTAAGCACATAAATGAGACTGCATTTATGTTTTAAACCAATGTAGTCAATGATACTTAAAAGGGACGACAGTAAACTACCATGAGGGACGCAGCCTCACGTCCCAATAATATTATGGCTTGGTATCAGGGTAGCGACGTAGTGAATGAATCAGACATTAGATGCAGATTGTTTTATTACGAAAATAAACGTTCTATTTATACAAAACAAGAATGCTTACCTAAGTAACATATCAAAGTTCAATTATTGTGTAGATTACTAGAGCACGTTTAAAGGTACGAAGTAGCAATTCAGCACTGTAAGCGAATTGCATTTCCGTGTGTTTGCAAGCCAGAGCGGTGAACTTGTGTTTAGTAGGTCGCTTACGGCGTGTAATGCTAAGTTGCAGTTTGCTCCGGTCTTTAAACTCGATGCTTGCGAAACAAGACTGGTTTTTAATATTTCGTAAATGTGAACTGAAATTTGCCTGTTTAATTCAAGATTAAACAGATCTAAATTAAATATAAACTGGCGAAATTATGAAGTAAAACTGGAGGTTAAAACTGCTTGTTTATGAAATCAGAAGTGCATTTAGAACTTCTGACTGGATTTCGTAAATTTTGTTATTAAAATTTATGTGTGTTTAAATCAAATTTAAACACCCTGTCTTTATTTCTTCTTCTGTCGTATATATTTCTTCTCCTTTTCCTAATACTTGTTTGTATATATTTTCTGCCTACTATTTTTTTAATAATTTTATATAAACCTCTTGTGTCAAATTTTGCAGTCTTTCTCGGATTGTTGTGCTAGTTTATCTATGTAGTTTGTCTTTTCTTACCTTGCACTTCTTTTAACTTCTTTATTTTTGTTCCAATATTCCATTTCCAATATCTTGTTGTCACCATCATTGGTTGGTAGGATTTTCATTTTTAGCTTTTGTCGTTTGTTTATTTTTTCGTTTGTCGGTCTTGACAACCAGACCTGATCTTCCTTGCTAACTCCAATGGTTTATCTACTCGTTTTCTTCAGTGCACTGCTAAATTCTTCCACTGTAAACTCATTCGGTGCTTCTATGTTACCCATTTCCTCTCTTAATTTATTCTGAAAGGCGGGTAGAATTTCTCTGTCTTTTGTCAATCTTCTTGTATTAAATTTCTCTCGTCTTTGGTTTCATACATAATTAGCTTTAAGACTGATTTTAATGTTTGCTCTGACTAATTCATGGTCTCAAGCGATATCCGCTCCTCTCAATGCTCTGACGTTTCTTAATGAATTTCTTCACTTGCTATCAACAATTATATGATCAATTTGGTTTTT
This sequence comes from Agriotes lineatus, assembly GCA_940337035.1. Taxonomy (NCBI): domain Eukaryota; kingdom Metazoa; phylum Arthropoda; class Insecta; order Coleoptera; family Elateridae; genus Agriotes; species Agriotes lineatus. The sequence continues at coordinate 9,317 of CALNHX010010403.1, forward strand.
GTACTTTTCCCCTGGTGACATCCATGTTGTTTTAAGTATATTTTTGTGTTTGCACAGGGTGCCTCCAATCATCAGAATGTTCATAGAACAAAACCATATTAGCTTCTCTCCATTTTCATTCCTGGTTTCAATTCCCTCACATCCCATGACCCTTACTTTCCTTTGTTGTCAGATCCTACTTTGGCATTCCAATCACCAATTAAAATCTGTATATCTCATATTTATTCCGAACTTTTTGTAAAGTAGTTTCCATCTGTTCATAAATGAGATCTTTTTCTTCTTCTGTTTTTCGTTTGTGGGTGCATAGATGTTGATAATCAGTATATTTCTGAAACGTGCTTTGAATCTAGCCCATATTATCCTTTCTGAAATTCCTTGCCACTCTATCAATGTTGATTTTCCTTCGGGGTGTATCATAATTGCAACTCCTTTTTCCTTATTGGCAGTTTCATCTTCTTTCCCTGCGTGAAGCAGTAAGATCCCTTTGTTTGAGCACTAATCGGGATCGATTTCGGTATCTGGAAAACCGCTGATCGCCTTGCTCGCCTTGGAATTTGTGGACTGTATGGATTGTAGGTTTCACTGAATTATACGCACGTTGAAAAGCAGAAGTAGTAATTTATTGCTATAAATTAACACGAACAGTTTAACATTTACAAAGAATTAGTTTTCGTAGTGCGTGACCGGTTTGCATGCTGCCACTTTGACAGATGAAACGTAAGTGTTTTTAGAATCGGAAGCACGCCCGGCAGTCTACTGCGCACAGTATAAATACAGAATGTAAGAGAGGCGGCAAAAGTTTATAAAGTCCTTAACATACCGCCCGCCTTGGAAAGGGTAACCTTTCAAATAAAACAGTACAGAGTTGACATGTAACATGAACACACATATATACAAAGCCTAATAGTACATGGTCTTAATCTAGTACAAGAAAACCCGAACAATGGGGAGCCAAAAGGCTTTACGAAAACTGCGCTGAACGCTAACGCACTAGTTCACAACACTAGGTAGCGGGCACAATTTAGCGAAGGATCGCTTCACGATCCCTGACACAGTGTTCACTGACGCCACACGCGTAACGCCGTCAAGGCCAGGGTGCAGCTCGGTGACCCGGCCTATCCTCCACTTCAGAGGGGGTAGATTGTCATCCTTGATGAGGACCATGGAACCAGGCTGGAGGTCCGAAAGATGCGTGCGCCATTTGGTGCGCTGTTGGAGTTCCGAGATGTACTCTTTACTCCATCTCTTCCACACATTCTGGTGAAGTTGTTGTATTCTCAGGTATTTAGACAGCCGAGACTCGACTATCTCAGTAACGTTGGGATCAGGCAGTGACACCAACGGACGACCAATCAGGAAATGAGCAGGAGTCAAAGGCTGAAGGTCGTTTGGATCAGAGGACAAAGGGGACAGGGGTCGGGAGTTTAAGGCCGCTTCCACCTGTGCTAACAAAGTGCTAAATTCATCATAATTTAGACTAGCGTTACCTATAACGCGACGTATGTGATGTTTGGAGGACTTGATTCCGGCCTCCCACAATCCGCCAAAGTGGGGACTGTGCGCGGGTATAAAATGCCAAGCTACTCCGTCGTTCGCGACTGATTCGGAAATAGAAGGGTTTTGTTCCGCGAGAAAATTGCCTAATTCGATTAACTCGGAATTAGCGCCTACAAAGTTTGTGCCGTTGTCTGAGTAGACATGGAGCGGTTTGCCTCGTCGAGCCACAAACCGGCGAAAGGCCATTAAGAAGGCTTCAGTAGAAAGGTCAGCGACCAATTCAAGGTGCACTGCCTTTGTGATGAAACAATAAGCTGTAACTCGTTGTAAGCGAGCAAAGCTTGAATACTGATTGAACGGAAATGGTTCAACAGAGGTTACAGGAAGACTCTGAACTTCTTTTTTGAATTCTGGAAGCTCAGCACGAACATGTTTGGAAGCAGGCCAAGATGCCTCGCCTTCGCTTAGCCAGGTGGGACCATGCCACCAAAGGCTTAACAGACCCAGCGGGTCAAATATCTGCGATCTTTCAGACAAGATGCTACGCTTGGTAGCCTTACTACTTGTAGAATTTGAAATATGGGATATTTCAGACAAGCTGCTACGATTGGTAGCCTTACCACTTGTAGAATCTGAAATATTGAACATGGAAGTAGGACAAGATGCCTCACTTTCGCTTAGCCAGGTGGGACTGTGCCACCAAAGGCTTGACAGACCCAGCGGGTCAACTATCTGGGAAATTTCAGACAAGCTGCTACGATTGGTAGCCTTACTACTTGTAGAATCTGAAATCTGGGATATTTCAGGCAAGATGCTACGCGTGGCAGCCTTACTACTTGCAGAATCTGAAATCTGGGATATTTCAGGCAAGATGCTACGCGCGGTAGCCTTACTACTTGCAGAATCTGAAATATTCTCTACTGATAAGAATCTTTTCTGAGCGATTTGCAATGAATCACCCAATACCTCTACAGGCTTCTTGAAAGGGATAGAGACAACGAATCGACCATTCGCTTCTCGTTGAGTATTTTGCACGAAATGTGCCTCACAGGCGTTCTCTTCATTTGTGCGAACCTTTTCCTCTGGGTAATGTTCGAGTTGCCAAAACCTAGCAATGGGATCAGAAGCATCCTCGATCGTGCTAAGATTGCACTGTACAGGGTACGCAGAAGGGGGGCCTGTGGGGCCAGAAACAATCCAACCAAAACGAGTCTTTTGGAGGATGGGAAGATTTGGGCCTAGACCAATTTGTCCAATACAAAGGAGCTGCCAGAAAATGGGCGAACCAATCAGAATGTCGATGGTGCCCGGTTGGTCGTAGGACAGATCTGATAACTTGATGTTATCAGGAACCTTGAAGCTGTTTCGCTGGACGCGAAAACTTGGGGTAACACCCGTAATCTCATCGAGAACAAGACAGGATAGGCCAATGCCGTATGAAGTGTGAGGGGCTTGCAGCTTGATATCACACCTAGCCTTGATTTGAGAAGTGGCTTTACTTAAGCCAGAAACAGTAACGTTGACTTCGCGAATTGGAAGCTTCAACCTTTTACACAAATCTGAACGTATGAAGTTCGATTGGGAACCGGAATCCAGCAGGATTCGCACAACATGAGGCGTACCATCATCAGTGATGAGTTTAGCGGTAGCCGTAGGTAAGAGTACCTGAAAAGCATTCGAACAGAATGCAGAAATCGATTGGTTTAGTTCAACAGGGGTTTCTGCCGACATCGCAGATCCTGGTTGACTAGAAGAAGCATTTTGAGGTTTATCCTCATGAAGAAGGGTGTTGTGCTTTGATTTGCACTTTCTACACGTATATTTGGAGCTACAGAGGCTCGATAGGTGACCCTGAGTTAGGCAATTAAAGCATACGCGGAGCTCTTTTGCCTTTGACTTTCTGTCAAGAACAGACATCTTGACAAACTTATCGCATTTGTACAAGGAATGAGATCCTTTACAAAGTGGACACGAAGGGGTACCTGACACAAATGATTTCGAATGTACCTTGGAAGACTTTTCGGGTACAAGCTTGCTATCTTTTACTTCCAGAGTTTCTAGAAGATTCGCTGTATTTTGTAAGAATTCCTTGAACTCATCAAGATTAGGCAGGTCAGAACTTGACCGGTTTCTAAGGACCTCCCATTCACGAAATGTAGTGGGGTCCAGTTTTTTAGAAACTACATAAATTATAACAAAATCAAGAAGCTCGCTTTCGGTAGCTAATGATTTGATTGCTGCAAAATGTTTGAATAACATATCGCTAATCGTACGTAATTTAGTTGCAGATTCCTTACTGCAAGATTCAAGTTCAAAAATTGCCTTGAGGTGGTTATGAACCAGAATTTTTGGATCATTGTATCGATTGCACAATGCCTCCCAAGCTAGAGTATAATTACCCGCAGTAAACTCTAAACTTTTTATAATTTGGCTTGCATCACCCTGTAAACTAGCCTTTAAGTAATGCAGCTTTTGAATATTAGTTAACGCTTGATTCTCATGAATTAAGCTACTAAATATCTCACGAAATTCTAACCATTCTGAAACACTTCCTGAATATTTGGGAATCGAAATTGCAGGAAGGCGTACAGCTTGATTATTGCAATGTGAACTGCAATTTGAATGCGTTGATCTTACGCTACCATTAGGAGATCCAGAACGATCTGGTGCAACATCAGACTGCTTGTTGTATTCATTAATCAAATATTTAGCTTGTACGATTGCAAAATAATAAGAGTCTTCAAATTCGACTCGCTGTTGCATTTCCCGTTCTGCATCTTCACTGGCTTCTAAAATTTGTTCATGAACCGCATCATATTCTGATAACAATGTGGCTGCATTATTCAATCTTTCTTGTAACTGCATAATTTGAATGCTAGATAACGATTGATCTACCTCGTAAATTGTTTGCAACGATTGCACGTATTTTGCGAAACTCGTAAGCTTGCCTTTGATAGAGCCACGTGCCCTAACAAGCGAATTCATAATTGTTGAGATTAAAAACAATTTAACCGATCGAACTTACTTTTCGTACGCCCCTGGTCCGCGGACCCAACGGGTCAACTATCTGTGATATTTCAGGCAAAATGCTACGCGCGGTAGCCTTACTACTTGCAGAATCTGAAATATTCTTTAATGATAAAACCCTTTCGCACGCCTCTGGCGCGAATTTGTTTATAACTCAGACAGCGCTTGCTAATAACGGGAGAAACTTGTCGCTTACGACGCAGAAAAACGACCCCGGTACAAACGCGGGAATGAATCACGACGCGGATGGCCGTGTACTACGCAAGACCAAAAAATGCGCCACGAACGCGAGACTGTTTAACAACGCAAACGGCTCTGCAATTTGAAAATGCAGGGGATATCGCTAACAAACGTAATAGCTTGGCATTTCACGCAATTAAAATGTTTATACGAATCATAAACCATTTGTTTACGCAATAATACGCAGCTGAAATTATGCACACATGCAAACACAGACGAAATAAACCAAATTTATGCATAGGAAAATCAGGCTTACATTGATCTTGGTGTGTGCCGCCTTGCCGGTTTTCTGTTCCTACTACCGTCTCGCTTGCAGCTGGCCGCTGGCTCCACACCTGCACGAATTTGGCGCGAGACTCGGCGCTTGGGCATCTACCGTCTGCTGTCTTCCTTCCTCTCGCTATGGGCACCGCATGTTCCCTCTTTGTTCCACGCGTTGCTGCGAAATTGGACGCTGCTTCCTTGCGGCCGATTGTATGCGATGCAATACAAAACTGAATATGCTTTGTACTTGCCTATGACCAATATTGTCGAATGGTGTCGCTGTTTTGGACCCGCAATGACCTAATGTGGTTTGCATCCGGATCTGTAGGACCAATGTTTGAGCACTAATCGGGATCGATTTCGGTATCTGGAAAACCGCTGATCGCCTTGCTCGCCTTGGAATTTGTGGACTGTATGGATTGTAGGTTTCACTGAATTATACGCACGTTGAAAAGCAGAAGTAGTAATTTATTGCTATAAATTAACACGAACAGTTTAACATTTACAAAGAATTAGTTTTCGTAGTGCGTGACCGGTTTGCATGCTGCCACTTTGACAGATGAAACGTAAGTGTTTTTTTCTACTCCTGTAACTAAAATGCCATTTAACATACTAACATACACGTCGCTAAGTGACCTTTTAATCATGCCTTCATAACCTATGACTAAAGAGCCTCTTAGTCATGAGCTGAAGTTGGCAACGATGTTTTAGTCATGGGGTGAAGTTAGGTTCAAATAGTATTTGCTTTATTAGCCACAGCCAAAACTAAAATCAAGTTAGTTTTCAACCGCCACTTTGACGTTTGTCAAGCATAATTTGACCTAATATAATAAATGTCAAAATTTTAATGAAATAATATCATGTTATATTCTCTAAATTTGTGGTCGTAGAAAAAGTATAGTATGCAACTCGTTTTATAAACTTATTAGTCACTCATTTTATTAAACACTCGCTCCGCTGCGCTTCGCTCGTTATTAATAAAACTCGTGACTAAAATGACGTTTATAAAACTTGATACATAATATACTATTAGAATCGGAAGCACGCCCGGCAGTCTACTGCGCACAGTATAAATACAGAATGTAAGAGAGGCGGCAAAAGTTTATAAAGTCCTTAACACCCTTCGTATAGGTTTATTTGACCTATCCCCGGCCACCTTGTTTCCAAGAATCTTGATTTTGTAGTTCATCATTTCATTTACTATATGTGCCGCCTTACTGATTTCCAATATTCCAGCAGCCTATATAAAAGCAGCGTCTATTATCTATTTCATCTTTTATAGTGTTATTATTTTTTTTGCTTTCCTTCTCGTTAATCCTTATTTCATTGCAGTTGTCCCCAATTTTTCCATCGGCGATTTCATCATTTATTTGTTTTTTTTATTTGCGTTTGAGTTTGATGCGCAATATATTGTTTTTTGGCTGGTATATATATTGTTTATCCTGGTTGTCTTTCGGTGAGCATTCACTTATAGTCCTGCCCTTTTTCTTATCTGGTTTGTTTTCTTCATTTAACCTATGTGGCTCATTTATCTCACTTTTTCCCATCAATTATTTCATTCTAAAGTCCTCTCCATTTTCATTTGTTTCGTTTACTCTTTCCTCTTCTAGATCTTCTAGTTTCCATTCTTCTCCATTTACTATTAATTTATTGTCCAGCATAAAAGCTCTATTTCCTTTCCTTCTGGCTTCTAAGATGTGAGGGGTTAATTTTTCCTGGTATCCCTTGTTTTTTTTTGTCCAAGTCTTCCCCATATTTCTGTTTTTTTCAGTTTTTCAGATTCTTCATGATTTCTATTTTCTTCACACGTGTTCTTAGCCTCGCTTCAATTGTGCGGGCGTTTTTGTTTTTCTTATCATATCAATTTCCCCTTCCATCATTCTCACTTCTAGTTTCCTGGTAACTTCAATAAATTCAATCTTTAATTTTTCTGTATTTTCATTTTCTTCTTCTGGTACTTCGAATATCACTATCTTCATGTTATTTGCTTCTGTTTCTATTATTTGTATGTTTCATGTTTTTTATTGTATTTTTTAACTTTTTAATTTCCTTCTTTTGTTGCTCAATCTTATAATTCCTGCCATCCAGTTTATTGTCTATCTGTATTAATTTATTCATTATGTCTGCAAGTGTTATATTTCCTTCTCCTCGTCCCATGTTCACTATTTTAATATCGACTCTTTACTTATACTCAATTTATTACTTTTATTTTAGCGCTAATGCATTCCTGTCTTGTTAACTAACAGCTGGCTCCAAGCAGCAGCTCCGGTTCAACCCCTCAGAGAGACTATCCCCCCCTACCTACTGTAAATATAATATTCCTAGGATCTCACTAACTATTACAAATGGTATTTAATATTTTTCTGAACTACTGATTTCACAACTAACTACAAATTGTAGATACAAGCCTTAACAACTGGAACAAATTGCTTCTTGAAATAACTTTGAAGTTCAGTGAATAGCATGTAGGTGTAAGTACTCCAGATGCCAAACAATCTGTTAAAGTTGAAGATGAAGCAACAATGTTAGTATCAGCAAATTGGGTTGAAAGTTACATCTTCAAAGATGTAATTTCCAAAAGTTGTAAAAAAGTAAGAACTAGAATCTGGACTGATATTATTTCTAATTAATTTATAGTTCAAATGAAAGCGACTTTTCAATTCCTACGTTGAAGTTTTGAAGCTGTTATTACTACAACAAACTAATAACTATCCAGACTAGAGATTAGTCAACATAATTTTCATAACCAGACCAAACAAAAATCCTCGTTACATGTATTATCTACTCAGTAAGTGTTTAGGGTTAATATGTGAGTCGAAATATATAGAAATTGTTTAACTGAGCCAAGTCAACAGTCTGAAACAGCTACATAATTAGTCGATCACCAAATTATGCTACCGAAAGAAACCCGTGTGATGTATGAACAGGGGAAAAATCAGACATCAGCCATCTACGGGTATTTGGATGCAAAGTGTTGGCACATGCCCCGAAAGAGAAAAGAAAAAATCTGGTGTGATACACTCACACAACTTCCTTTTTCAGTGACCTTATAATTAGTGAAAAATTTGTTTTTAGCTTCTCTACTACACATGTTCCTACATAGAATGAAGTGCCCGAACTTTACTATATTGTATAAAAAATCTAAAAAAAGAAACCCATTTTAGAGGTATTCAACTGGAAATTCACCCACCTTGCATCAATACACATTCAAAATTTTAACGATATTAACATTGACATTGACATTATGCAACGTAATAACACAAAAAGTAAACAGTACATTTGCATATTGGAGAGTTTTGGATACTCAGTTAATTAAAGAATCTACTCGAGTAACATCTCAAACACTTTTGAATCACATGTTAGTTAACAATTCAGAATTAATTGTTGCGTCGGGTACTAAACATGTAAGTTCTTATTCTGACCGTGAACTAGTATTCTGTAAGATTTTTGGTGAAATAAATAAACCTTCGCCTACCACACGAACTTTCAGAGACTTCACAAAGTTTAATATTGATAGTTTCACAACTTACCTTCAATCTATCAATTAGGATATTATCTACAACTTAAATAATATAAATGCTAAGGTTGATTATTTCAGCAATAATGTGATAGCCTTGTTTGACATCTTTGCTCCTTTTAAAATATCTGTATTTAGAAAATGAAAAGCCCATTGGCTGACTGATACAGTTAGATTAATGATGAGTTTGAAAGATGCTGTTTATAAACGTTTCAAAAATTACCGCAAACAAGAACAATGAAGCTATTATAAGTCTCTCCGAAACCTAACTACCAATGCTATCAGAAATGAAAAAAAGCATATTTAATTCATACATTAACCCACAGCAGTCCTAAACATTTTGGAATGCCTTACAACGTTGTGGTATACATTCAAAGACAAAAAATCAGAATATTCCTCAACATCTTAAAGACGTTAATGCGATTAATTTATACTTTAATTTAATTCAGAGGGTGGAGGTGCCTAGTGTAGAGGTCTTGGAAATGTATAAAAATACTAAACCAAATTTAACATCAAAGTTTTGTTTTACTGTTGTTTCTGACGATGATATTACTAAAATTATCTATTCTATTAAATCTAAAGCTTCTGGCAATGACAATATAAATACTACTATGCTACACTTATGTTGCCCATTTTTAATACCGGTTATAACTCATTATATATTTTTGTTTATTAAATTGTACATTTCTGGATGCTTGGAAAATTTCTAATATTCCAATTCCCAAAACCAGTAATCCACAAGAGTTAAAAGATTTAAGACCTATCGGCATACTACCTGTTTTATCGAAAGTCTTGGAGAAAGTCAGTGAACTTTAAACTCGTTACTATTAGAAAGGAATTTGTTGATGCCAGATTATCACACAGTTGTTGTTCTGCACTTTTAAACATAACTGATGACGTCATTTTACATTTGATTTTTCAAAGGCTTTCGATACTGTCAGTCGTGAAATACTTTATGCTGTACTTCGCTACTACGGATTTGCTGAAAAAGCTTTAAATCTAATTAAAGCTTACTTGAATGATCGTCAGCAATGCGTTTTATTGGAAGGCAGGCGTTCAGATTCATGTAGAGTGAGATTCGGTGTTCCTCAGGGGTCCATACTAGGCCCTCTTCTGTTCACATTATACTCTAGTAATTTATGTTATTATTCTTTAAATCGTTGTCAACTTCATCAATACGCAGATTTACATGTCATTCAAGCTTTACGAATCCCAGGCTGCTTGTGTTGCTATTAATGATGATTTAAATAGGCTGGCAAGCTTGGCAACCTTATTATTAATATACCAGCTTATTAACCGCAAGCAGTTATGGCTGCTTATTTTCAAATAAGCTTTCATAATCCTTTATTTGGGATGGATTAATTCCCATATTGCTCTTTTAGCCTCTTAAGTCTTTGCTGGTCTTGGCATCTTCTGCAATTTTTGTCCATTCCTTTCTATTTTGACATTTTTCCCTTGCTTGGCAACCTTACATTTACCTAATATTAACCCTTTTAATTCTACTTTTATGGTATTTGATAGTTCAAACTCTAAAGCAACATTTTTAGGTGATTTTCAAATAAAAATTAACGGCGAGTCTATCTCTTGCAAAGATTCAGTAAAAAATTTAGGCGTCATACTTGACCATAACTTTAGATTTCGAGAACATGTTAGCTCCTGTATACGTAAAGCATATGGCAATTTAAAACTTCTTTACAGTAATAGGCATCCCTTGAGCAGAGAGGTCAAAAGGCTGTTATGTGAATCGTTAGTGTTGTCACACTTTAGCTATTGCGATGTGCTGTATGGTTCATGTATCGATAAGGCAACATCTAAAAAAATTCAGTTAGTCCAAAACTCTTGTTTAAGGTTGATACACAGCATTCGTCGTCGACAACAGATTTCTCACAAAATAAGCCAGACCAACTGGTTAAACATGGAACAACTACCCTTTTTACATGGTGCTGTATTTTTTCATAAGATTGTATTGTTCAACTCACCTCCATACCTCTATGATAGAATTTGTTATCGCACTGACGTTCATAATTTGAATCTGAGACATAGAGGCTTGCTAAGCGTTGCTTTGCACTGCAGACAGTTTTAAGCGTTCGTTTACTTATAACATAGTGAAGGTATATAATGCTTTGCATTCAAACTTTAAAAGCTCGTCTTTAAACTCATTTAAAAATAAATTGAAAAATTGAATGAAATCTTAAATAAATCTACCATGTCACCAGTGCTCTCTAACTTTTTAATCATTTTAACGTTTTATTTCCACTCGTTTTAATATTTACCTGTTTGTCATTTATGTGTGCTCCTTGAGCCCTCCTTAAATCATTAAACTGTTTAATGTTTGTTTACGTTGCGCTACTCAGTTTTTATTGTTATTTTAATTTAATTTTAAATATGATTCTAGTTTCAATGTAGTGGTATGCATTTTTTCACATTTGCATTACTTGCCACAACATAAAAATGTTCTCGCTATATCGCATGGGGTACAGCAGGGGATTCCTTCTTATAGTAAGCCATTTGATGACCATCGTATTTTCCATTTCAGCGTTATATATTACTTATTTAATTTTTTGTATATGTATGTATTACTTTCCCGTTTTCTGTTTTGAATTTGTATGTTCATTTATATTATTTTGAAATGCAAAATAACCACCTTATTATTATTATTATTCTTTTTCTTAGTCGTGTTACTTCATGTCTGAAGTGTCGTGATTAATATAAATTTTTAGTTTGGTGAATTAGATGTCGCCATTCTTCGCGGTTTTGTGCTCTGTGAATAGCTTCGTGTGTTGTATTTCCGGTTAGGTTTTTAATTTGGTCTAGCCATCTGGTTGGTGAACGGCCTCTCGGTCTTTTCCGTCCACTTTTCCTACTACTATAAGTTTTTCTAGCCCATCTTCTCTTCTTGTGATGTGTCCGAAATATCGTAATATCTTGGCATATACAGTGTGGTCCATTAAGTGTGCAACAAATGGGACATTTTTTTATTAGTTGTAAAACCGAAATTTAAATACCTCCAAAAGTTAGTGCATGTTTGATAACCATATCAGATGCCCTTAGAATGGCTTCAAGTCAAACAATATACAGGGCAGGACAAAAAATATGTAATTCGTTCAAGAATAAAGTTACCTTATTTAAAAAAATATAGCAAAATTTTATTGAGAAAAGTTGTTTAGAATCAAAAGTTATGCTCAAATACAAAGTCACGGCCTCCTATTCGAATTTTGATTCTTTTTTTGTAAAATTTTGTATTATCTCCGTATGATACATATTTTTATTATTCTGATTTTATTAAGAGTTTTTCATATGTAAATTATTATTAGTAAAGCATTTGCCTTGTTAAAAAGAATATTTGCGAAATTCTAAAGTTCTGTTAAATATCGTTGCAACAAACATGAAGTGGACGCTTACCTAGAAAAATATAAATCCAAGTAAATTTTACAAATACGCTTCAAGTTGCTAAAAGTTATTTAAAAGGGATGTGGTTGTGGCTACTTTAAATACATATAAAATCAAAATAATAAAAATATGTATCATACGGGCGTAATACAAAATTTTCCAAAAAAGAATCAAAATTCGAATAGGAGGCCGTGACTTTGTATTTGAGCATAACTTTTCATTCTAAACAACTTTTCACAATAAAATTTTGCTATATTTTTTGAAATAAGGTAACTTTGTTCTTGAACGAATTTCATATGTTTTGTCCTGCCCTGTATATTGTTTGACTTGAAGCCATTCTAAGGGCATCTGATATGCTTATCGCACATGCACTAACTTTTGGCAATATTTAAATTTCGATTGTACAACTAATAAAAAAAATTCCCATTTGTTGCACACTTAATGGACCACACTGTATAGTCGATGATAGTCGTTGTATGATCTTCAATTCCTGCAAGATAGACTCGTTGGTACGATGAGCAGTCCATGGAATTCTGAGCAGTCTACGCCAACACCACATTTCAAAGGCGTCTATTTTCTTCCTATCGCTGGCTAATATTGTCCATGTCTCCGAAGCGTACATAAATGCAGGGAATACTAACGATTCTACGAGTTTTTTCTTTGTCATCTTTGTGATATTTTTATCTTTCCAGATGTTACGCAGACGAGTCATTGCTGTGTTTCCTATTCCGATTCGTCGTTTAATTTCATCAGAGCAACCACCTTTGTTTGACACAAGTGAGCCTAAGTATATATAACTCTCTACGGTGTTGCAGCCTGCTATTTGCCGAATTTCTGGGTGGTTATTATTTTGACGATCTACAATTAGGACTTTGGTTTTATTACGGTTGATAAGCAGGCCTCTCTGTCTACTAGTAACTTCCACCCTTTCAATTAGTTCGGTCAGCTCGACTTCTGAGGTTGCCAGGAGGACAGTATCATCAGCATACCTCAGGTTGCTGATTCTCCTACCACCTACTACTATTCCACCTTCCCAGTCATCGAGCGCTATTCGCATTATGTACTCTGAGTATATATTAAAAAGGATGGGAGAGAGGATACATCCTTGTCGTACCCCAGCTTTTACCGTAAATTCTGTTGACTCTAACCCATTAACCCTCACACTGGCATTATTTGATGTATAAAGAGCCCTGACCAGTGCAATCAAGTGTTCAGGTACACCCATGTCTTTTAAAATGTACCAAAGGTGCTTCCATTGTACCAATATTATTATACCAATTATTATTATAAAATGTAATAAAAATGTATCGTTTAAAAATAATTGTTAGAACCGTTTTTGAGAAAATTAAAAAATCACAAGAGTAAACACCATACTTCCGGTTATGCGATTTTATTCAAACGCTTGCTGTCGCATCTAGATAGTACACAAAACTTATATATGAAGATTCAACGTCATATCTCTTATCGTTTTTGAGATATTCTGTTCACAGACAGACCAATGAACAAGAACATGTTTTTTGTGTTCAGTCCAATCAGTAGGGGTTTTTGCCTTACAAAAAATGGAGTATGAACGGTTTTTATATATGTTGTTCCGGTCGGGATCCTGATGAAAAATCCAAGTTTTCGACCTTGGAGGGGCGCCGCGCGAGCAGCCATCTTGGATTAAAGGTGCTAAAAACTGGATTTTTCCAGATGACTCCGCAACGGTTAATTCTACGCCAAGAAAGTCTAATTCAAAGTTAAAGAAGACAAGATTCTTGACATTTTTTGTATATAACTATTTTTTGTAAGTCTAATATGAAAGTAGTTACAGGGTGGAAAGATGAACATTTCTCTAAAAAAATAGTGTAATTTCTCATTTTTAAAATTTCTCTTGTATTATTTCTGGCTATTTGTTATGTAGTTATAATAATTTGATAAACGTATAGTAAACTCATTTCCACGCCCCCATGAGGTAGAGTTAATGGGGCTTTTTTTATTGTGGTATCCCCAGTAGGCCTAATCCACAGATGCTCCAGTTTAGTGATGTTTCCTGTTCGCGATTATGTTATTTAGTTTTTTTTTATTTTTGAAGGCTCCGGTCGGTAGATGTTGACGTCCCCATAAGATTCTTTATTCTCAATGTTATCTTCGAAGTCATTGCTCCCGAGACTTGGGACTTCCATTGATGAAATGTCCTCATCTTCGTACCCACTCTCGGTGTGAACTTCTGGTGCATTTTCGCATGATTGGCCATTACAGAATCTACACAGAATAGAGCACTTCATCCCACTTTTCCTGCAGCTACATGCTTCGCCGCATCCTTTTTTACAATGGCATGAAATTAATTTTAATAAAGTCTCGGGTGATGGATTCTCTGTCATTTTTACTGGAGTGAGCCCATTCGTGCCAACTTTCCAGCCCCACTCTTGTGCATTTTTTTCAATTTCATACCACTGTTGGACCTGGTCCTAAATGCGTGATACCGTGCAGCGTCCTTCGTTGGTGGCAAAGAAGCAAAATTAAATGTGTTTCTTGCACTTGATTTTGTTGGTAACGGACTTCTTCCAAGGTATTTTCTTCCATGTAGCCACCAAAGCAACGAGAAAGCGTGCTTCAGCATCTGCGATATCATCTGGTTTGGCATCGTGATGTTTGAATATGCCTATAATGTCATTGAGTCTTGTGCTTTTCTGGACAAGCGAAAACAAACTTTTTCCTTGGTTGTAGAAGGACGACGTTGTGTCGCAGCCACTAAACGCATGGAGAAACAAAATGTTCTCAGCTGCTTTTTCATATTTGAAACTATTTGCAGCATACACTCTTTCGACAATTTTGCCTCTAATAGGTTTGCGAAGGTAGATGTTGCTAATACCGTCAGCGGAACTAGAAGATCGAGGTCTTCTCCAATGGCGAAAACAGCATCAAATTTTGAGCACAAAGAAATCGTAGTGTTGACAATCAACCCATCACCATCTTCTTCAGCCTGCTTAACTGTAATACAGTAATGTTCGTATGTTTTTACGGCATCGAAATCCGACGGACTTTATTCTTTTCGTTTGCTAGAAATCGTTCTTGGGAGACTAGAACCGGCGTTGTTTCATCCAAAATAACATCGGCAGATATCTGCTTTTTAGATGAAAATAATTTTTGATCATACTTTGTATTTCTCTATAGAACGTTATTCTGATGTAGAAAAATATTACAAACAATATAGTGTAAGTTGCTCTTACAAAATGTATCAACAAAAATAAAGTTTGACGATATTTTGGTGAAATGTTCAACTTTCAGCTGTTGTAACTCGTTACATATTACACTTACAACAAAAATTAATATACAAAAAATGTTAACAATCTTGTCTCCTTTAACTTTATATTGAACTTTTATGACGTTTGATCAACCGTTGCGGAGCTATTTGGATAACACCAGTTTTTAGCACCTTTAATCCAAGATGGCTGCTCACGCGGCGCCCCTCCAAGGTCGAAAAAATGGATTTTTTATCAGGATCCCGACCTGAACAACATATATAAAAACCGTTCATACTCCATTTTTTGTAAGGCAAAGGCCTTTGTTTGTCCCTACAGACTGGACTAACTCTAAAACGTGAAGATCTGTTGAAAACTCAATTTCGAATTTTGGGGGTGAATCCAATACTTGCTTTAGCGTAAAAGGAAGTAAAAAATGGGACCCAAAAGCAAAAGACTGTGTAGGGTACTGCGATGTCAAAGGATATCGACTTACTGATCCTAAAACCGGAAGGATAACTAATAGTCGAGGTGTAACATTCTTTGAAAGTGAATTTGTATCAAGTCATCAAGATATTGCTGAAAACCACCAAATAATATGAGAAGAAAAATCAAGTAGTTACTTGTACGAAGATATATCAGACATGAAAACAACAGTCGAAGATAACCCCGAGTCTGATACTGTGGCAGAACAAGAAAATGTAACCAAAGTTGAGTTGCCTGGAGCTACAGCAGACAGAAGATTTTGAAACATTTATTACCAGCATGTCTAGCAAAAAACTAGAATCAGACCTCCAAATAATATAATAATAATAATAATAATTTTATTCATCCAATCGACCATTTACATAGCATACATAGGATATGTTAAAATTGTACAATTTAAAATACTATTAAAATAAAACATTAACATTGTTACGATGTTTTAACAAGTTAATTCGCTGGCTATATTTCTCAACTAAAATAAGCAAAAGCAGATACCTGGAGGGCACGTCTAGCTCAAGTCGAAGACGGCGTGCAGTGAATTAAATGAAGAAAACCGGGAGGGCGCCAGCGAATCCAGAGAGACAATCAACCAGGTATCTCAAATGCTAAATCAACGATTCGCAGACTGAGCTCTTACAATGGGCTAAGAACTATAGCTGCAAAAGAACGGTATACGGCAACATTGAAGGAAACTACATATAGTTCTCAAGTATCACAGTTTAATTATGATCTTTGGCTCGGAGAAGTCAACAAATGACCCAATAGGGTCTACAGCAAGTAATACTTAAATTTTCATGGAAAATGCAGGATACAATCGGAGGAAAAGCCTCTCAATAATTTACAGTTACACACTAAAAATACCTGGACGTACACACATTGGCATGGGCCTTTACTTTCGGCTAGTGTCCAAGTTATCGCCTAGCTGGTACAGGTAGTTGAAAGTAGATCCGTGGCCTGGGGCAGTTTAATTCATAGGCTCAACATGGCTCGCAAAGGGGGCTCGATGGGTGTCCCTAGTGTTAGGGGTGCTTTCATGAGATTCACGGAAGCTCTGCTTTTCGACACCAGCGGTTAATAGCCCAGCATAACGATGGGGCCCTGATTAGCCAAGGCGGCCTTAAACGAGGTTGCCGGAGGAAGAATCCCTCAGCTGCCAAATTCCGGATAGAGGATTGTAGCTCGGCACGTCAAGCTGACAACAAAATTGAACCCTAAGCGAAGCACTATAATGCCGATAAGGACTTACCCCGTATGGGCGTGCAAGAGGTGCTACCATCAAAAAGAATCCGCCAAAACAGACGCGGCGATTGTAATTCGCCCAAAACTACGTCGTCAAGAGGAGAATCCGCCGAGGGCGTTTATTTTCCAAACATAACTAAATTAACCTCTTGAACGACTTCGAAGATGGTAGCGGCTACGAACGGCACCAAATTTCCAACAGCTAAGGCCCCAGAATAACGCTCGTAACCCGGAAACTCGCCAAAGAAACAAAAACTTATCGGGGAACGGAACCATGTCCCTATCAGCGAACAAAAGTTCCTAACTCAGGAGCGCGCGGAATTTGAATCTACCCACAGAGTTACAATTCGGAGAGCGCTTCCCATGAAGTTACAAAAAAAAGCAGAGTGTGAAGCGATAAATCTAACGAAAGCGCCATTTTAACTTAACAACATACATCACATACAATAAAATATATATGTCACAGTCAATAGAACCATCACAGCTTGTCTTGGAAAAACTCTGCTATAGAATAGCAACATTTATTTGATAATAGTATTTTAAGATTTTTATAAAAATGTTTATCGTTATCTTCTCTAACTGATTTTGGAATCTTGTTGTACGCTTTAATCGCTAGACATTTTGGCCTATGTTCATAAATTACAAGATTGTGAATAGGGATTTCAAGTAAATTATTTCTAGTGTTATATGGATGATTAGAATTTAATAAAGACCAGTTCTTTCCCTCTGAACTAGCATATTTCAGCAATTCATAGATTAAATCAGATGGCAGTGTTAAAATTTTCAGTTGCACAAAAAGTGCTTTACAACTAGTACGTTTGCTATATTTCTAATTGCCCTTTTCTGCAATTTAAAGACACGAACACTTTGGGAGGAGATACCCCATGTAATAGGGTTGCCATATTTGAAAATAACAATTTTGGGACTAGCTACGAAAGGGTAGCGGGTGGGGGGGGGGGGTGCTTGCTAGAACAAGTAATTCATTACTCATTACTTGATATTGTTTAAATGTATTTTTAATTTTTTTCCTAATTAATTTTTAACGGAGCGGGGGGGGGGGGGATGCTTGCTGGAAAAGGCAATTCATTACTTTTTTTCCTAACTAACAAATACGAGACATTAAATATTACAGAAACACATTAAACCATCATTAATAAAGGGAATTAAAAATAAAATAAACTTAATAGGAAAATAGAAACATAAAAACAAAACACTGAAAAAAACATTGTCCTTAATCTCACACTCTGAAAATGGTGGTTATTAATATTACACACTATCTCTACCATCAATTTACATCTGTTTCTGCAGTAGCAGCAGTAGTTTCCCTTGGATTCTTATCTAAAGTATATTTGTTGGAACTCGAAATTTCTTTTAACAAACTGGTTTGTTACTGTGTAATAGCAAAATTCGTTGCACATCATTTCTTTAAAATTGTATTGTACTAACAAGATGGCTTTAACAAATGATATTTTTAATCGATTTCTCTCGTTACTCCATTAGCTGTTCATTAACTAAAATATTCTCTCAATATTTGCATTTGACTCCGGTATACAAAAATAATATTCCGCAATTTTTAGAAGTTCTGAATATTGTTCTTCA
Organism: Agriotes lineatus; assembly: GCA_940337035.1. Lineage (NCBI taxonomy): Eukaryota > Metazoa > Arthropoda > Insecta > Coleoptera > Elateridae > Agriotes > Agriotes lineatus. The sequence goes on from CALNHX010010403.1 coordinate 27,800, forward strand.
ATTTTACAGGAATTTAAAAAAGCACCCATCAGTCACTTGCACACATATTTGTATAGCTTCCAAATTCTTTACCAATTTTTTTAAGCACACAAATTAGTCAAAAGCTAAGACGTTTCTTTATATCATTCCATGTAGGACAAAATTCAAGGGTCATCCATGAAAAACTGTCAAGTTCCTTAAATTGCTGTATCCACTTGTCTAGATAGGCAATGCCAATGCCATAAAAATGAGAAACTTCATCTTTAAATTTTCTTCGGTTTGTTTCGCTATCAACATTTCTAAGTAAACCTTTGACCTTGAGATTAAGAAAAGTTTAATTTTTTCTTTCTTTTAGAGTATTCCTTATATAAATTAATATTTTATAAACTTCCATGATTGATATTTTTCGTGTTATATTTTAGAAATTTTTGAAATAAGTAAATTCATTTGGGAATGAACAAATCAAACATAAATTTCTCCCAAAGGATTCTCAAAAGAAAAATTCTATATTTTTGGAGAATTTTCCGAGGAAATAAAATAAGACTTCAAAGCCTCAAACAGCTGAAGTATTCTGTCTAGCCCAAGTGCCCACCCACATTAAATGTGAATATACTATATTACATAACAAATTGCGAAAGTGGCGTATATCGTGCGAGTATGTATGAGAAACGAGGCAAAGCATAGCGAAGCCGAGTGACTTAAAATACGAGCGTACCATATATATAATACACATATATTGCTGGTAGGGCCTGGAAACTTCAGAAAACATTACGGCGCCGACATAGTCTCACTTTGAGTATAACGCGTCTCGTGCGCATGCGTGAGCATTCGAACTCCGCCTTTAGAAGCGAATTTTAAACTTGACCACTTCCCCATTGGGCGGACGACGCCGCCGCGCTTGCGCACAGCTTACCGTATACATGAAGGAGTTGGTTGTGTGTCTCACTTCATCGGCAAGTTTCCCACTCATAGCCGCTAGCAATATAGTAAGTATTAGATATATGGAGCTTACGATACACTTTCGAGCGAGTTATGTACGCTATTTCTCCCACGGCCAGAAAAGATACACATTTTTGCAGATTGTCCGTAATTTTAGGCCAAAATGACATACTTTCAGTAGTTTTTAGGTTAAAACGACATATTGTCAGCAATTTTTAGGTTAAAATGACATATTTAGCCCACTATATAACCACAGAATAAACACCTAAGTCCGTTAGGTGTTTATTCTGTGATATAACTGTAAATTGTACATTTTTTCATAATGAACACGTGATTTGAAGTCCAAGAAATTTTGTCGTATTCATGTGTTTAATTGATCCATGTAAACTTATGATTAATACAGTATTTTCATATTTTAAATTATTGCAATTAAATCTTGTAACAAGGGATTTATCATTATTTAGTTTAAGTTTATTAAGTAAGAACCACCGATGAATTTCTTTCATTTGAACATTTGCATTTACAATCGATCATTAAGATTGCAACCACTAACAAGAAGTGATGTGTCATCAGCAGACATTACGTAGTCATTAAAGGAAAAGTTGCTTACGTAAATAATGTAAAGGAGCGGCCCTAAAATCGATCCTTGTGGTACGCCAATCGAGGTTTCTAGTAAAGTGGATTTAGTATTGCACTGTTTGAGGCTTTCGCGGTTACTCGAATTATTCTCCTTAGCATAGAATTTCCGCTTACACCAAGTAGTATTTGTATATGAACACCCAGCATTTTCTGGCTTAATGTGCGTTGCACCTTGTGAAGTCGAGCAAAAACCCGCGCGATGGCCATGCTCTTTGGTGGCTTGTGTTATTTGAGTACCTTGAGAACGAGGATACTTAGGCAGATTTGGCCGTTTTGCTGTTTGTGCATCCATATTCACTAACGTTTCGCAAGACCTTGCAGCTTGCATCATCAGAGTAAAAGTCGCACTAAGAACCGAAGGTCGGTGTGGAGCTATTTATAGTCCTGTGTGCCAGGCGCGCGGAGTGGCGTAACGCTGGTTGGTCATCCGAGTTCAACGTAATCCGTGGGGCGTGGCCGTATGACGCACAGTGGTTGTAATGCTTTAGATCGTGTATCACATGGCTCCACGTTTTACTAAGCTTAAAGCCATCTTCCCTGTTGATATAATTTGGATGTTTTTCTATTTCTATGGCTTCACGTATCGCTCGCGGGAAGTAATGAGGTATTCTGGCATGCTCACATTCTAGAGTGTGCCCTTTTGTAAATGTATGCTCAGCTACGGCTGATTTTGTGATGCGTTTGTGTTTGCAATCGCCTTTATGTTCTTGGAGTCTTAGATCAACGGAACGACCAGTCTGTCCAATGTAAGTCGAGCCGCAAGAACAAGGAATGCGATATACGCCAGCGGTTCTTAAACTTGGAATCTTTTACCGATCTGAAGCCGTTACCCAAAGTTTTCTTGCTCGTGAACACAGTTTTGATGTTGCATCGTTGCAGGACACGTCCTATCTTATCAGTCAAGCCTTTAACGTAAGGTAGAAATGCTAATCCTTCCAGAGGTGGAGATTCTTCTTTAGTCTTTTTTGTCATAGTCTTGTCTAGTGCTTTTCGTATGGCGGTAGTTGTGTATCCGTTCCTTTGTAAAGAGTCAAACAGATGTAGCTTTTCACTCTCTAGATTTTCCTCGTCTGAGATACGAACGGCTCTTGTCGCCAAAGTCTGGAGAACTGTTGCTTTTTGCATTGGATGATGGTGTGAGTCAGCATTTAGATATCTGTCCGTGTGTGTTTTCTTTCTATAGACTGCATGTCCTAAACTGCCATCTGATTTACGTTTCACCAGGACGTCTAGAAACGGAATACTGCAATTTTCCTCTACTTCCATTGTGAATTGTATGTTGGGATGTACAGAATTCAGGTGTTTTAGAAACAGATTCAATGTCTGGCGTGCATGTGACCAGATGACAAAGGTATCATCTACATATCTCAACCAGCAAGTCGGTTTTAGCTGCGCTTGTTCGAGAGCCTTGGTTTCAAAAGCTTCCATGTAGATATTAGCGATAACGGGTGACAGCGGTGAACCCATGGCCGCTCCTTCGACTTGTTCGTATATTTTATTGTTCCAACTGAAGTAAGTGTTTTTCAGGCAAATTTCAACAAGTTCAACTTGGTCTGTAGGCAAGAGATCTTTGAGCATTACCAGCACCTCATCAACCGACACTTTCCTAAAGAGTGATACTACGTCGAAACTGACTAAGAGATCATCTTTGTTTAACTTTATGTTCTTTAGTTTCTGGACAAAATCTGCTGAATCCTTGACAAAGGAGTCTGTTTTACCAGTTAGAGGCTGTAGTATACTGGTTAAATGTCTTGCCAAAGCATGTGTAGGAGAATTGATCGCGCTGACAATTAATTGGTCTCAACGGCACGCCCTCCTTATGTACCTTAGGTAGGCCATACATGCGAGAAGTTATTGCATTTCTAGGAATCAATCGGTGCTTTAAAGTGGGATCGATACTATCGGAGCATTTTATGGCAGAGGTTATCTTTGTTTTGAGAGAGGTAGTGGGATTGCGATTTAGACTTTTGTAAGTTGTATCAGATAGTAAGACTTCCATCTTCACATTATAATTTAAGCAAGTGTCAAACTATCACATTCTCATCAGGAAACTATATTGTTCATACTTTTAACTACAAAATTGGCAATTCCACACTCCCTAAGGTCGATCACGTTCGAGATTTGGGGATTATGATGGACTCTAAATTAATTTTTGGTATGCATATAGAATTGACTGCTACTCGAGCATCGAGAATGTTGGCATACGTAATGCGAAGATGTGCAACATTTTCTAATATCAGATCTATTATTTGCTTGTACAATTCTTTTGTTCTTGGTCGGTTGAGTTTTGGTAGTGCCATTTGGAATCCGAGATATGATGTGTATATAGATCATGGATGCACAGACTTTTTCTATTAGAGGGCCGCATGACCTTCCGCCAACTAACGGAGGGCCAATGAAACAATGCTATGGTCTACGAATAATTTCTTATTTTCGGCTTCTTTTAAAATTTGAATCTACTCAACCTCATGTGTATCATTGTCACAAAAATACTACAAAATGTATCAGTTGCCAATACAAAAATCTGGTGTGATACACGCACACAACATCCTTTTACAGTGATCTTATAATTAGCAAAAATTTGATTTTAAAGTTTTAAGCATTTGTCAAAAATTTTCAAAAATTACAAATTCTGCAAAAACGGTACAAAATAGAGCGTTAGTTGAAAAGACAATTTTTTTCTAGAATTTTAAGCTGAATTCAAAAATGTAATAATATACCGGGTGTTCTATTTAAAATAGATGTTAATAAAAAAATAGAAAAAAAAACAAAAGAAACCCATTTTAGAAGTATTCAACTGGCAAATTACCTACCTCATATCAATACACATTCAAAATGTAGGAAAAATATGAAGTTTGAAAAAAATCGTTAGAGCCGTTTTTGAAAAAATCGAAAAAAAAATGAAAAATCACAAGAGTAAACACCTACTTCCGGTTATGCGATTTTCTTCAAAAGCTTGCTGTCTCATCTACATAGTACACAAAACTTATATATGAAGTTTCAACGCCATACCTCGTTTACCTTTTGAGATATTCTGTTCACAGAGAGACAGACACACCGACAGACAGACCAATGAAAAAAAATCTGGTGTGATACACTCACACAACTTTCTTTTACAGTGATCTTATAATTAGTCAAAAATTTCATTTTTAATTTTTAAAAATTTGTCAAAAATTTTCAAAAATTACAAATTCTACAAAAACGGTACAAAATAGAGCGTTAGTTGAAGAGACAAATTTTCTCTAGAATTTTAAGGTGAATTAGAAAATGTAATAATATACCGGGTGTTTTATTTAAAATAGGAGTTAATAAAAAAAATAGAAAAAAAAACAAAGGAAAGCCACTTTAGAAGTATTCAACTGGAAAATCACCTATCTCACATTAATACACATTAAAAATGTAATAAAAATGTAAAGTTTAAAAAAAATCGTTAAAGCCGTTTTTGAAAAAATCGAAAAAAACTGAAAAATCACAGGAGTAAACACCTACTTCCGGTTATGCGATTTTCTTCAAAAGCTTGCTGTCTCATCTACATAGTACACAAAACTTATACAGTGCGAGTGTAAAGTCTGGAACTATCGAAATAGAACTTTTATCAAATATTTTTGAAAGAAATTCTTGAACACGTCAATTTTTATTTAAAAAAATACATATTTTACTGTAATTGTCACTTTTAGATTGTCTTTTGTTTTTGAGTTATGACGTTCGCGATCATTTTTTTAAATGGAAACCCCAAATTTTTATGATAAATTTAGACAGAGCATGAAATTCTAAGACCAAATACTCTAAAAAAGTATGATACTATATTTTGAAATTTTCGAGAAAATCGCTATTAAAGTATTAAAACAAAAATCGAATAAAAATCAAGTAGCCATGAAACAATGAGTTAGCCCTAAAATTATGACAGTTCTTCATAGTTTGTTTATCTGTTTTTGTTGTGTGCTCCTAATTAAATAAATAATGATACAATATTTGAGTGAAAAAGGACCAATTGAAATTTTAGTATTGAGGGGATCTGGTAACCGTACGATTTTCTCGAAAATTTCAAAATACAGTGTCATACTTTTTTTAGAGTATTTGGTCTTAGAATTTCATGCTGTGTTCAAATTCATCATAAAAATTGAGGGTTTCCATTTAAAAAAAGTATCGCTAACATCATAACTCAAAAACAAAAGACAATCTAAAAGTGACAATTACAGTATAATATGTATTTTTTAAAATAAAAATTGACGTGTTCGAAGATTTCTTTCAAAAACATTTGATAAAAGTTCTATTTCGATAGTTCCAGACTTTACACTCGCACTGTATATGAAGTTTCAACGCCATACCTCTTTTCGTTTTTGAGATATTCTGTTCACAGACAGACACACACACAGACAAACAAACCAATGAAAAAAAATATGTTTTTTGGGTTCAGGGGACTCTAAAACGTGAAGATCTGTTGAAAACTCAATTTCGAATTTTTGGGGTGAATCCAATACTTCCTTTATTGTAAAAGGAAGTAATAGTAATAATAATTTTAGATTACAAACATGCATCATTGTCATGTATATTATAGTCATGTATCTAACTAAGAATACATTTTATTCTTAGTTAGATACATGACATTGTGTAGAAGACACTATTGTTGGTATGTTGGGGGACACTTTAGTCGTGGCTAAGCGCAAAATGGCTTCCAGAATTTCGTTGTTGAGAAGATTTCGGTTCTTACATTTATTTAGTATTCATTATTGAAAATGTTTGCTCGCATATATACGTTGACCCGAATAAACTAGTACATTTGAGTGCGTTATCAATCAATGTGAGAAACATATCTGCACTGAGGCAACGATAAAAGCCCAATAAATCACCTTCATTAAATTTTTTTCGAAAAGTGTCGTCGTTTTGGATATCAATTAATTCAAGTTGAGCGGCTTCTGGTGCATTTTCGGGCAAAACCGAAAAAGGATTGCTAAAAAGATCAAGGAGCGGTTTGACATTTTTAAATTCCGCAAATCGGTCCTCAAAAGATGTTATCAAGTCCACAATTTGCTCACATATACCTATTGGTTTGAATGCTATTTTCAATTTTTCCGACATTGTTTTGTGTGTGGGAAAATGAACGTAGTTCCCTGTTTCTAACTTGTTGCAACAACTTTAATTTGCAGTGGAATGCTACACAGAGCTATATAATTGGGAAGCCAGTTAATTTTGACCTTGAAGCCTTGTATTTAACATATTTAACTGATTCATAATATCAACCATGAGTGACAAATCACTTAACTAATCAGCATTTCGTAATTCGGGAATATTCTTATTTTTTTCATTCATAAATATTTTAATTTCTTCGATTAAATTCAGGAGGCGTCGCGGCGGCGAGGCGGGCGATATGTGTGAGCTCGGCGAGGAGTTTTTTACCTACCTAATGCACTTAATTGAAAAATTATTTTTCAAATAATGTTGAGGACGGGGGCCGCCGATAAAGTGTCGGCGGGCCGCATGCGGCCCGCGGTCTGTGCATGGGTGAATTATATATAGACTGGAACATATACAAATCAAATTTATTAAATTTATTTCTTTTAAAGCTCGATACAATAATCCTAAAGAGAATCTTATAATGGCTCGAAATCACTTTAATATATTGCCTCTAACTGTTAGAAGAACTATTACAGATATTTTGTTTTTGTATAAAGTCATTAACCACTTGTATAATAATTCTGAACTGTTATCTCTAATAAGTATAAATGTGCCTAGATTTAATCTTCGTTATAATGAATTATTTAATATTCCATTTAGGAATGCCAGTTGTTCACAAAATTCTCCGTTATGCAGAATAACAAACTTTACTAATTTATATTGCGATGTAATTGATATTTTTATTATGTCCCCTGCGACAATAAAGAAAATTATAAAGGATCGCGTTGAATAATACCTGGCTTTTTAAATATTTTATGTATTATGCATATTTTAATTTTTCATATATGGTAGTTTAATTCGCTAATTTTAATTTACTCTTGTATATTGTATAGTAATAGTTTGTAATTTTGCGGATACTCTTTTGGGCTCCTACCCTTTGTATCCCAATGTTCACCAAATAAATAAAATAAATAAATAATCTTCAGTGTTCATTACCACAGTAGCATTTCCTTTGTCAGCTTTGAGAACAACAATGTCTTTGTTCTTCTTTAAAGGCTCGACTGATAAGATAGGACGTGTCCTGCAACGATGCAACATGAAAAATGTGTTCACGAGCAATGAAACTTTGAGTAACGGCTTCAGATCAGTAAAAGACAAGATTCCAAGTTTAAAAACCGCTGGCGTATATCGCATTCCTTGTTCTTGCGGCTCGAGTTACATTGGACAGACTGGTCGTTCCGTTGATCTAAGACTCCAAGAACATAAAGGCGATTGCAAACACAAACGCATCACAAAATCAGCCGTAGCTGAGCATACATTTACAAATGGGCACACTCTAAAATTTGAGCATGCCAGAGTACTTGCCAGAATACCTCATTACTTCCCGCGAGTGATACGTGAAGCCATAGAAATAGAAAAACATCCAAATTATATCAACAGGGAATATGGCTTTAAGCTTAGTAAAACGTGGACCCCTGTGATACACGATCTAAAGCATTACAACCACTGTGCGTCATACGGCCACGCCCCACGGATTACGTTGAACTCGGATGACCAACCAGCGTTACGCCACTCCGCGCGCCTGGCACAGAGGACTATAAATAGCTCCACACCGGCCTTCGGTTCTTAGTGCGACTTTCACTCTGATGATGCAAGCTGCAAGGTCTTGCGAAACGTTAGTGAATATGAATGCACAAACAGCAAAACGGCCAAATCTGCCTAAGTATCCTCGTTCTCAAGATACTCAAACAACACGAGCCACCAAAGAGCATGGCCATCGTGCGGGTTTTTGCTCGACTTCACAAGGTGCAAGGCACATTAAGGCAGAAAATGCTGGGTGTTCATATACAAATACTACGAGGTCTAAGCCGAAATTCTATGCTAAGGAAAATAATTGGATTTAGTATTACCAATTTCAACATAATGTGATCTGTTTTCCAGATATCTTTTAAACCAGTTTAATGGTAGGCCGCGAATTTCATATGATTCTAGTTTGAGTAGTAGTAAAGGGTGATAAACGAGATCAAACACCTTACTAAGGTCAATAAAAATCCCCAAAGACGTTTTGCGTTTATCTAAATTTTCATACAAATTATTCAAAAATTTTGTGATTGCATTAACTGTTGATATTTTCTTACGAAATCCAAATTGGTTTTTATTAAACAGTTGATATTTATCGAAAAATCTTATAACTTTGTTGGCCGCATATTTCTTAAATCCTTTTGAAAAAGAACTTAGGATGGCTATGGGTCTATAATTCCCTACTTCAGTGATGCATCCAGTTTTATGTAAGGGTTTAATTTTTGCTAGTTTGGGTTTAGAGCTAATATTACCCCACCCTGCTGAATTTGAATTTTTCAAATTTCTGACAATGTCAAATATTTATTGTACAGTTACTGGTGCAAAATAAAATGAATTGAAAATGTTTATTTTATTCAGTGGGGTGAAAACAGTGGTATTGCTTGCTATTTGACTGTCCACAAGAGTATTGGGAATAGTATTATAATATTTATTGAAATAATCTATACATATTTAAAGGAAAGTCACAACCCTGACTAATCAACGCAGAGCCGAAACCACTGGTACTAGAAACTTTAAATTTGGGTGGAAGGTTCGATTTGTTAAGTAAGGCAGTGCTAAGAAAGGATTTTTTGAAATTCGACCCCTAAGGAGGTGAAAAGGGGTAAAATGTGTTTTCACGCATTCCTCAATATTTCTTACACCCGATAAGATATCGACTTGGTGTTTACTTGCAAAGATTATCAATGTAAATACCTAGAAACGTATTTTAGGATTTTGCCCTAATAAACCCCTAAAGGTGCAAATCTGGATTGGGGATGAATTAAAGAACCCTAAGTATTTCCTATGTTTATTGAGTTAGAACATTCTTTTTTGGCACATACATTGATTTTAAAAATATTTAGAAAGAGGTGTAAGGGAATTTGAAAATGGTAACCCTAAAGGGGTAAAAGGAGAAAAAACTTAAAAGGGGTGGGGGGTTAAATTTATGAAATTTTTCGCCGTGAGTTCCATTTCACAATAAAATGGGTTAAAAGGGATTTTTTGAAATTCCTCCCCTACGGGGGTGAAAATGGGTAAAATGTGTTTTCACGCATTCCTCAATATTTCTTACACCCGATAAGATATCGACTTGGTGTTTACTTGCAAAGATTATCAATGTAAATACCTAGAAACGTATTTTAGGATTTTGCCCTAATAAACCCCTAAAGGTGCAAATCTGGATTGGGGATGAATTAAAGAACCCTAAGTATTTCCTATGTTTATTGAGTTAGAACATTCTTTTTTGGCACATACATTGATTTTGAAAATATTTAGAAAGAGGTGTAAGGGAATTTAAAAATGGTAACCCTAAAGGGGTAAAAGAAGAAAAAACTTAAAGGGGTGGGGGGTTAAATTTATGAATTTTTTTCGCCGTGAGTTCCATTTCACAATAAAATGGGTTAAAAGGGATTTTTTGAAATTCCTCCCCTACGGGGGTGAAAAAGGGTAAAATGTGTTTTCACGAGTTCCTCAATATCTCTTACACCCGATGAGATAGCGATTTGGTGTTTACTTACAAATATTATCAATGCAAATACCTAGACACTTATTTTAGTATTTTGCCCTAATCAATTAAAGACCCTTCGTTACTCCTATGTTTATTGAGTTAGAACAGTCTTTTTTGGCATATAGATATATTTTTAAAATATCTAAAAAATGGTTTAAGTGATTTTGAAAAATGTACCTCTAAAGGGGTAAAAAGGGGTAAACTACGTTTTCACGAATTCCACAATATCTCTTAGGGCCGGTAAGATATCGACTTGGTGTTTGCATGAATGCAGGGTGAATTATAGAACCCTTTGTATCTCCTGTGTTTGTTGAGTTCATCATTCTTTTTTGGCATATAGATATATTTTTAAATCTTTAGAAAAGGTTTTTAAGGGTTTTTTAAATTTCACCCCTAAAGCGGTAAAAAGGGAAAACTGAATAGAAGTAGGAAGTTAAAATTATTTTTCGCTGTGGGTTCATTTCAGTATAAAACGGGCTGATTTTTTTTCGAAATTTCCCCTCTAACAGGCGAAAAGGGGTAAACTGTTTAGCGTATTGAGTGATGGAGGAGGGGGACATTCTAGAATGCCTTGTGATTTAGAAGAAAAAACAAACATTTGTAGTCCGTACGAAGAACGGGCGTCTTGCTAGTTAGCTATAAGATTAGGTTTCGTCGTCAATTCACAGCTTATATTTAAATTAATTTCATTTTTTGTTAATTTGTATGTATGTATGTATGTATGTATAATCTGTAACCTCATTTACCTTGCGGTGTAGTCAAGTCAAGTTAAAATGGTTGCTAGAGAAAAATGTGTGAATCGCTAACTTTTCGCATTGACAATGAGCTTTTAATAGTCAGTTTTAGAGGTGACCGTAGAAAAAATTAATTTTGCGCATGTATTGCATATGTAAAATATGTATAGATCATATACTCTCTTTTTCTCTCTCCAGGTAATAAATCCTTATAGATTGGTTTGCTGCAGCGTTTCATGCTTATCAATCTTGGGCTAGCCTCTTCATTTGATAATAGCTTTCAAACCCAACATCGTCTTATACTCGATGATTAGATAATTAAGTTGCATTTCAAATATGTGAAGCCATAAAAGAGTGACGATAACCCAAAAATCTGGTTTATAACCTTTCTACAATTAACGATTCGACTGTGTTACATCAAATAACACTCTATTTTACATTATTTAGGGTGAAATTATATCATAGTTGTCATAATGTCATAGGTAATATATATATATTTTTAATAAAACGATTTAACTATTGTCATTGTTGTTTATTACGGCCAATGTGTGGGCATACAGAGTACTTTAGACACCGATTGCTGTGGTCATACTGTCAAAACTCCTGTACTTGATGAATGTTGCCGAGAGTAAGTTATTCCAATCCTAGCAAATGATCTTTTATATACTTAAACCCGGTCCGAGTTGTTAATAAATGCATGCCAACACTTTGGACACAAGAACATCTGGTCGCAGGATGGTATTATTGTTATCAACATAAACAATAAATAGGTGCCTGTTAGAAACATTAAAGATTTGGAAGAGGCTATAAGTAAATTTGAACAATAACCTATTTTTGTTTACTCATCTGTATTTGGTAAAATCGGTAGCGTATGTGCAGAACGTTTGTGGCTTTCGTAAGTTACGATACTGTAAATTAGTTTGCGTAAATTATAAAATTGTTTAGTTTTTAAGTTGAAGATGAATCATTTGACTATTGCACATGTTAACGCTCAATCGGTGACTGACGATTTTTTTATTTTGCGTGAACATATTTTAGAAAATAATTATGATATAATTTCTATTACGGAAACTTTCTTGGATTCAAAGGTTCCTAACAATACACTTGAAATACCCGGTTGAAATAGTTTGTAGTAATCTGGTTCCTCTTTATGATGACATCATATGTGTAGGAGACTTTAACATTGACTTGCTTCAACCTGAAAGTACGGAATCGATGCAATATATCTCCATGCTTGACAGTTTCGGGTTTAGTCAAATAATTAATGAACCTACTAGAATAACGTTAAAAACAGCAACATTGCTTGATCATAATAATAATAATAATAATAACTTTATTAATTTAAAAATAAATATAACAACAAAATAAACTTATGAACTAGGCGAAGTCCAGTTCGAAGGGAAATCCGAAGGAAATCCCACCGCCTGCTCCACTTAACCTAGACAATTGTTGGAACAATAATGTTCTGCAATTCGATTATCAGAATCATTATAAGGTATTACAATTAGTATTACAGCTGTTAGTGCAGTTTATGTATTTGCAAGGTAGATGAGCAATCACAGGTATTATATGCTTACCTTGAAAGGTTAACATACAGACCAGAGGATTTCTCCCAACCTTACGAACATAGAGAAGATATCAGCTAGATTGATATTATTTTTTTTTAACAATGTGAACTTAAACACATTTTTGTCGAGACACATTAAAAATTTTATTAATAAAAATATGTTAAAAACACGTAACGTTTCGCTAAACTAATGGTTAGCTTCTTCAGACGAATAA
>CALNHX010010404.1:0-40550 GCA_940337035.1 Agriotes lineatus
GGCTTTATACCCAAAGATGTTTACCGAATATGCTTAATTTTATTAATATCCATCATCAGAACGACGATATAATATTTCGGCCTGATCTCGCTTCGTGTCATTATGCCAGGACTCGCGAATGGTTGGAGCAGAATAACGTCAATTATGTACCGAGAGAAGATAACCCCCCAAATGTCCCTCAAGCTCGGCCAATAGAAGAATTTTGGTCATTATTATGTCGAAAGATTTATGAAAACGGTTGGAAGGCCCAAAATGAACAATTTCGGGCACGAATTTTTAGAAAAATTCGGGAAGTGGACCGGAACATCGTCCAAAGGAAGATGAGACAAGTCTTAACCAAATTGCGTGCCATTGAGGACCATGGTCCGCTATCAGTTTTGTAGATTAATTTACATGTTGTCAGAAGATGTAAAATTAAAACCATTAATATTTAAGTTTGAATAAAATTTTGCTGATTAATTCTGTTTATTTTTTTCTCAAAACTTATGTCCCATACGTTATATATTATTTATATAACTACATGTTATTTACTGTATGGGCGCATTTGTATCTGTATTTTGTGCTTAATAGGTGTTTGCACCTCAGCACTACTCTTTGCAATAATAATAATAATATTTAAGTTGTTAAATAAGTGCAATACAGAATAAAATTGTAAATTCTACATATTAGAAGTTTCAATGTTGGGGTATTGTAAATGCCCGGCGCCTAAGAGCACTGGCCTAGGGTTGCCAGACCTTCTATAATTAATAGAAGTCTTATATCGAGAGATCCAAAAAAACTCATCCGCAGCGGGCTGTGAAATTCAAACGTTTGAATAACATGTTGGTAGCACTGTAAGTCTATGTCAAATTTGAGGTTAGCAGGTTAGGTTTTGCGTCAGTCTGCGTCAAAACTGACGCAAAACCTAACCTACTAACATCGAATTTGACATAGACTTACAGTGCTACTAACATGTTATTCAAACATTTGAATTTCACAGCCCGCTGACGATGAGTTTGTTTTTTTGGATCTCTCGATATATTCAACGAAAATCTTCTATCTTCTATGTTCCTAAAATATAGAAGCAAGATCTATGTTACGGCGTTTCAGAATTATATCATAATAAATAATATTTTGATTTTTGGCACCACGCGGCAACACTGTGCTCATATCATACATATGTAGCACGGCCTCCTAGATTAATGCGAGACTGACGTCTCTCGTCAGTCTCGCATTAAACGAGGAGGCCGTGATATTTAGTAAATTTAGGAAAGCCAGTTCGGTAATCGTGGTGTGGCGTCTCGGTGTCGGTTTTATCCGTTTGAATCCTAATGTAACAACTTGTTACTCCACAGCAACGGTAATTAATACCTTAACCTAAAATTTCGAGCCGGCTCGTCCTTTGCGTGTTTATTTTGTTTCTATAGTGTAAATACTCTACTTATTTGTATTTATTATATTAATAACAATACTATAGCTGATTCTGACACGCACATTAGCGGTGGTGATGATGATGATTACGATTGCAATTACAATAACAATATAAATAGTAGTGATACTGGTAGTGCTGACACCGACACGACAAAGGTCTCGTTCAAAAACGAAAACGTGCAAATTGTAAATACACTTCTTCATACAAAAAAGAATGGGAACATATTTTTCGAGTTATTTTTATAGTTGGAGGTAGAGGAAGAGGATAGAGTTACAATGTTCAGGTTAAAACAATGTCTTATGTTTTATTTGTTGAGTTGGATTTAAAATAATGTTTAATCGTTATTATTTTAGTCCTTTTTATTTACATTTATTAGTCCAGAGAAATTAGACATTACTCTTCGGAAAAATTCCCGGAAAGCTGGATTTCCAAAAACGGTATTTCGTGAATATCTCGTTAACGGTCACTTTTACAGAAAAAATATTGATTATTAAATTTGTAGCTTATGAAATTTCTAACATAAAGATATCATGACTTTTATTCGTAAAAGTAACCGTTTTGGAGATAATTCGATTTACAGAGTTAACGAATAAATGCACTCCTCAATGGCATGTATATCTCATTGGAGTTGCGACTTGAAATATTCCAGAATATCCTTGTTTCAGAGCCGATAAAAATAGAAAGAAACACATATCTAGTACACTGTAGTCTAGATAGAGAAGGAATGTGCTCCAAAAAGTTCCCCTCCGTTGTCATAAAACCTCAAGGGACATCTGCTTGCTATTCGTGTAGGAGCATAATAGTATATTATGTTATTAGGAGCAAAAATTATACTTTATTTGGCATGGCTGGACTGCTTATCTGCCGAGCTTGCGAGGCAGATAATTACAGCCGAGCCACATAAAGATACTTTTGTTCTGAATAACATATAGTATTTTTTCTTCAAACGTTTATAACAAAGTATTTAAAAAATGTTAAGAAACCTGGAATTATTTTAAGGTAGAGGATTGAGTAGACTGATAAATGTAGGGTGATTTGTAGAGCGTCACTATGACTACACTATAAACAACGTTGTGAATAAAATCCGAAAAAAATACTTATCTCGTCAGTCTTGCTTAAATGTAACTCCCGATATAAATGACGTCGATACTTGCGACTCCACTGAAGATGTAGATCCATCAAGTTTCCTGACTGAATCTATGGAAATAGAGAAGACAGCAGAAGAACAAGAACAAGAAGAAGAAGAAGAAGAAGTAGATGATCAAGAGGATAGCATACCGATTGAAATAGAGTGTGAAGATGAATATTAATAACTCCTGTTTTGAATCCAAAATTGATTAATGGACAAGTTCATAATATATTTTTTTAAAATAAACATTTTTCAAACAAAGATAAAAGTGGAATATGCCTACTGGGGACACCACATGAAAAACGCACCTTGTACTCTACCTCGAAGGTGGTGTGGAAAAGACTGCACGTTTCAACTCTGTAAATCGAATTATCTCCAAAACGGTTACTTTTACGAATAAAAACATGATAATTTTTTTTGTTAGAAATTTCATAATTACAAATTTTATGATTAATATTTTTCTGTAAAAGTGACCGTTAACGAGATATTCACGAAATACCGTTCTTACTGACCTTTCCCCCCCCCCCCCTTAAAATTTTTAGCGGCACCCGCATCGATGAGGACTTTTGACATTTTGTTTAGAACCACAATATCAAGGCTCATGCCAAAATCCAGCTTTCCGGAAATTTTTCCGAAGTTTTGATTTAATTTTGTCTAATTTCTCTGGACTATATCTGAATATTTCTAAAATGTGTTTTCCCGCTGCTGATAATGTAAGTCAGTGATACTGCCTTAATATTATTATTAAGTTCCTAGGCTATGATAATAAAATTAGCAAAGCAAGATGCAGATTTAGACACTTTGTTTATAAATTACAAGTGTTTATGTGACATGTGACACTCACAGGTAACACGACTCACGAAAATTAATCCTGGTGATAGGGGACAAACCAAACGATTTTTTCAAAAATCTAGGAAAATTTCGATAAGCAGCGGGAAATAGCTATTTAAGTCACAAGGAATGTAAGGACCTATTAACATTTGAGGTAAGCAAGTACAAGCCAAGACGAAGTCGCGGCTTGTTGCCTGCTGATTGAGCAATTATCTCGTTTTCCACAATTCAAGTGGATTTTCTTTTCGATTTATAGAAACATCTTCCATGTACATTCTCATTTCAAGAATAGCAGTAATAGTTGCACCAACTGTTGTTATTTTAGTAGATTTATCAAAATCTTGCCATACTTTGTATTTTAGTTTATTTTATTTCCACATCTCTACAGGTAAACACCGTATTACAGAGATTACAAAAAATATATAAATACATAAACATGTATTGCGCTACTTAAACATAGATGTCTATTTCAAATAGGAATAGATAAAATACAATATATTTAAATACACATAATAGATGGTTCGAGTACCAGAAGACTCGAAAATAAAAAAAGTCGAAACACCAAAAAGACCAGAAAAAACAGATTGACTTTTGAAAAGAGGGAGTAGGGTAAACAAAGGTCTAAATTGATGTCTGTTTGATACAGCTCATTAAGTAGGCGCTGCATATTGTTACGTTTTTACGCTCGGGCTATTTAAAAATTATACGACGCTTCTTGTATTAAACATTTATTTACAACGACTGATTACGATTATTTACAAACACAAGAATTATCAAGGCAGAACACAAATTACTTAAACTAACGAACTATTTCTAATGACGAATACACTTATTTATTTACACTGCATTAAACATCAATTATTTATGTGGCTATTTATTTTATACACGCGTTTATTTATGTAGCAGCTTACGCCTTTCCAGCTGAATTTGAACTGAACTGTCTTCCCGCTCGCGATCATTTATATCATCTCACGAATGAGTCTTCTAGAACAATCGAGACTTCACTCGGTTTTCCGGCAAATGCATGACGCATTGGCGTGTGTTGACCTCGAACGCGTTCCCGAAAGCGTGAGGCATCCGTTGCACCTGGCTCTGGATCAATCCGGAAGGCTGCAAGAGTATTAGTCACCAAGGCTGCCGACTTCATCCACCACACCTGGCCCCAAGGCCGTTTCTCGAATATTCTGGAACAATCGGGGCACTGGGTCATATGTCCGGGACAATGACCGGCCGCAGGATGGTTACAATATCAAGCATGGGAGTGTGCACCGAGTAAGTGACCAGGGGTATGTTAAATAATGATAAAAGATATATCCTTAATCTCAAAATTCCACAATTTATAACAAAATAGAATGAGTTGAGCTTTTCTTATGTTTTCGAGAGACATAATTTGAAATTCTTGCATTGTTGTTATAATTATATGATAATTTGGATACATTCTGTATTTTTTAAAATATAAGAATCTTAAAAATTTACGATTGTGTTAATCTCCACGTATAAATGCGGGGACCATACTACTGAGGCATAGTCAAGCTTAAGTCTAAGCAATGTAGTCTTTAGTGTGCGTTCATTGCAAAATTGCGAATATTACCTAATAATAAATCCCAAGATTTTGTAAGCCGACGCAACTACTGCATCCACGTGATCCCTAAATTTCAGTCGGTCATCATAAGTCACCCCAAGATCCTTAGTTGCCGAAATTCGTTTTAGAAAGTGACTATTCATTTTATAATCAAACTCGAGCGGCTGAGTAGAACGTGTGAATGACATTATAGAGCATTTACGAATGTTAAACAGCAATTTGTTTTTAATACTCCAGTTATATCTTTTCCAGATCTCTAATTCTGTACATTTGTAAGAATAAAATCATAGAATTGCTTATAATCCGCAATGTTTACATTTGGCGGTATATATAAATTTACCAGTTTTAATAGTTATTTATTAGACGAGTGTGGAATGTTACACATTAGTCACGCAAGAAATATTAGCCACGAGACCGTTAGGTCGAGTCGCAGCAAGAGTCGATTGAACATATTTTTTAGTTGACAGGTCTGAATCGTTGATTGGATCTGCAGCTTAGACTAATCTCCTGTTTCGAATGTTAATAATATTTTTCTATTTTGCGTCGTTACTAGTCCTAGTAAAGCACCCGTTTCGGTTCGTTACTGAGAATTTTGGATGCTTTACCAGGCTAGTGTATTTTATTTTTCTGGTGTTGGCGGCATTGTCGTTCTTCGAAATTTTATTAATTTTACGTTTACGACAACGTCAAATGTCAATCTGTGAATGCGAACAATATTTATGTGTGTAATAAATCAACTTCGATTGTCATGAAATATACAATTATTATTAACGTTAACAGAATTGTCACAACGGAAAATATTGTGGAAGTGTTAGACAGCATTATGAAGAATATCAAAATAATTGCTACTTGGTTTTACTTTGAATGTGCTTTGAATGTCAAACTGTAATAAACGAAAAACGGTATAATTTCAATTTTTATTATCATGACATACACAATTGCTATAAACATTAATTGAAACATTGGAAGTTTCTTTTGAAGTTAACGTAATGCCAGGTAAATTTTGGTTTGATACAATATTACGACACAAAGAATTACTGCCTGATAATCTAAAATTATATTAAGTATGTATAAAATTACAAAATAAATTCAATTTACATCCACTTTCATCGTCAGGTACAATTTATTATCTGCTTCTTTAATGAATTTGTTAATGTCGCTCTCTTCCAATATTTTTTATTTTTTTTTGGCACGTAACCAGTAGTCATTCGTTTCAAAAACGCTTGCAGTTTAATATATTTGATATGTAAACATTCCTGTATATAGCAAGCCACGATCTAAGTTTTGAATAGGTGCTCCTTAAAGTGGATGGTTTGTATTTTTTACTTTGCTCATCAAAATAGGCCAGTAACACATTCTCTGATATATTTTCAACATTTTTTCTATTGCACCATTCTAAAAATTGTTGAAACTGCTTCTCATATTGCGATGTGAACTTCTCTGGCAGTAAATTGATAACAACATTGGCCGCACTTGCTCGAACTTCGGGCGGAGTACATGAAAAATCTTCAGAACTCATTTTCAACAAAAAATAATGACTTTTCAAATTGCATTTTTCACGGCCTTCTTAAATAATACTAAATCATTATACCCAACCTTAACAAATTTCCCTAAATATCAAAATTTGATTTCTTTTATGTAAAAAAGAATTAAGAGGTGCAAAATAGAAAAAATAGTATAAAACACGCGTTTAGAAAGTTCTTCCAGCACTTGTTTGTTCCTACATTCGCCGCTACGCGGCTCCTGTCGGAATTTCAAAGGCGTGCTTGAATCGATGCTTTCTCGAACTTGTATTTTAATATACCATTGTAAGTCCGGTTTCCGTAAGGCAGTATATATCGAACTGATGATAGCTCGTGTATATAATGACTTGTGCTAGTTTGCTCCTGAGCCCCCTACAATTTTGATAATACATAGAAAAATGCATTCAAATATGCAATAAGCCATACTTAAATTAAATTTGCAACTTAAAATATTTGTTTATAAATAAATCTATTTTACCCAGATTATCCTGAACTTTTTTGTTAAGACTTTTTTCTTTGGTAAGAGGTTTTTGAAAAAAAAGCCGTATGTTAAAACAGACGATAGGAAAATGAAAAATATACAAATGCAATAAATATTAATTATTCCTTCATATGGTAACTGTGAAAGAACATTTTTGGATGCAAAGCGACATCGCATTTTTGGCATCTGAAAGCCGCTAGTTTATGGCAAACTCCACATCTGGTTTGGCGATCTTGATAAATCGCAAGATGGTCCAGTCTATCAAACCTTGACTCGCTGTGTATGTTCTTGCTTTTTTTTAAGACTCTCGTTTTTTATTTGTTTTATGTTTCTAGAAGTCCTTGGGAAATAGTTCTTCGAAACAGCAAATGCTCCATTTTCTCACCACTGTACTTATGCAGTTGCTATGCATTTTGTACGCACATATCAAGACAGTGGGAGAACACAGGAAAATACCATGTCTTTCCTCTTATCGATACCCTGTAGAGGCTGATATTTTGATCAGCACGATTGAGACCACCCATGTTCTCGTTAAACTGTTTGATGATAAATTGTTGTTCGACGTATATATTTTGTTTTTCTTTTCGCGAAAATCTTTTTACTGGATGGGTTGGTAATGGAGAAATAGCATTTGATCCAATTGTGACAACATTGTTGTCATGCCATTTAGAAATAATTATATTTTCCTCTTCTGCCAGGCAAAAGTCATAGATACCTCTTGTGCCTTTTTTCATTACCTTTGAATGTTGCAGCGGACAATTAGATATCCTATTTTCACGTAATGTTCCAGTACCTTTCAGCCCCCTTGACGATAAGTTTTCAAATATTGGCAGTGAACTAAAAAAAAAATATCAAATAAAATATGGAACGGCATATTTTTTCTTTTGATTGCAAAACATTTGCAAATTGCAAAACAAAACTTGTCCCCAAGCCGAGAAATTTGTAGCTATCTGGCAATTGGGAGGTCGAACCTTGGTACGGCTCAAACCACTCGATATACCTTTGTTTTGAAGTTCCGGCCCACAGCTTATACCCCCACCGAATCGGTTTTCCTAGTATAAATTGTTTAGATTCATGCCCACCAAAGTAAGGTACCATGGACTCATCTAAACTGTGACATTCTACAGTAGGTGCTAATGATAAAAGAACGTAGATAAGCCGCGTCTGAGCTTGGTCATTTTCGCGCTTGCATCTTCGGAGCAGCGTCACTTAGCAATCGACGCTAATATCGATAACACGCGTCGGCGGTTGTGTCCACGGAGATCGACCTCGCTGGGCCGGGGCTCTGTAAAATGTCGAAATTCTTGCCTTGTGGAACTATCTCGTCGCCGTCAATTCGAGTTTAGTGCATAGTGGTGAGAGGTGAACGTTTTAGCAGAGTCTTCCGTACCGTTTGGAGCTAAGCAACTCCGATAACACTGATTGTGGATTATATTTTGGGAACACTCAACCGTGTGCTAAACCTACCAAGTAGAACGAAGACCCGCTCCCTTACCGCTATCTGCTTGTTGCCGGGGTCCGTTCTAGTCAACCCTCGTATTGGGGATGTTTTACCGCTCGCATTCGCTCGATTATGGCCCAATCCTGTGGTTTACAACAGTTTCCTGTCGTTTCCGTTCGTTTGGCACTGTCTTGGGATGCGACTTGCAGCTGAGGAAGACCATACAGTAAGTAACCAGTACATCATTCTAAGTTCCTATCAAGGTAAATTGTTAGCCGTCACATTTATAGTGAAGTGATTTGCCAAAGTATAGTTAGGGCCAATTGTGCCCTTTTGGTTGATTAAGATGTTGAACAATTCCGTCAAGTTTTATTGTCTTCATGTTGTTCTTGTGTTTTAAGCTCACTTAACCGTTGTTGTGCTATTTTTGAAGTGTTTGTCGCTAAATTTTAATACTGTAAAGTAGTTTTTGTGCTAGAACTTACCGTTAATATTGTTTATATGTGTAAACATGTCATCTGTTGCCGTTTGGTCATTCGTGTTTTAGAGTATAAATTGCGTCGTTAACCCAACTAATCTTTTTGCATATTTTCGGCCGTAATATTTAATTATTGTAACGTTCATTGTCATTTGTTTCATGTGGTTTCATCAATAGAGTTTATTGTTAATTGTTTATACGTTTTTCATTTGTTTGCATGCCCGGTTGTGTGTATGTTTTGTACAGGAACCTAGATGGTGTAAGTAAGTGTAAGTTGATGTCATTTAAGGTAGGTTTGATCCAGCTATTCGCGGTCGCTACCTCAGGTTGTGCCAAGGTGTTAGTAGCAAGGCGAATTACTCACTTCCACTTTCAAAGTAATATCACCTGTGTTGCTGATGTTGTTTCTCCCGAGTTAGTTAAGAAAGTGGTGGCGTTCCTTTATTTAACATCATTTACCCCTTTGTGTCGAAGCACAGCCCTAACTTCCAGGTAGTATAGAACCACGACCTTCTTCACTGAGCATCTAATAGCTGAAGCACCTGGTTACAGCACATCTCGTAACGAGGGTTGGGGCTGCGTATTCGGTTACTTTCTCGATCATGTAAAGTCGTTTCGTGGGTAACCGGTCTGGCTCTCAAGCGTATGATTTTGTTTTGCACGCTTGATGGGCTGATCTGTCGTTAACGCGGTTTCGTCCTGTAACAGCTTCCTGTGAAGTTTCTTCGCCATTCAGATGGCTATTTACATTATTCAGCTTCTGCAGCAAGTTGACTAACTAAAAATCATTAGAGCTAAGTGTTTTACAAAAGTCGTATAAGGTAAAAAAAATTAAACCATACCTGGCAGGTTATCTATATTTATGTCATTTTCATCTCCTGAGTCCTCGTCAGTATTACTAGTCTCGAGGGCAATTTGATTTATATTGACTGATTGGGCCTGATATTGTTGAGCATTTTGATTCCTGTTATGGCAGTAGAACTGTGGCATCCCACGATAGGAAGTCGTTGCATTATTCCTTCCCTGCGCCTACTGACCTACATTATTTTCTTCCGCGTTAACATTATTGTGAGCCCTATCTTGTTAATTAAAACCAGCTCTTTGATTGTTTGTACCACTTTGCTGCTGGTTGGTGTAATTAGGATTATATCCTAGGTTAAAACCTCTATTGAACCTTCTTGGGCCATTATACCTATTCCCATACTGCCCATAACTGTTGTTTTGGTTCGTGTCCTGTATCCTACTTTTCTGATTACCTGCTCTATTCCCTTGGTTCCCTGATATTTTTTGTCTATTTTTAATATCGTCCCACGTGTCATATTTTTTAACGAGATTAACAAACCGTTGGGACGTGTCTATATCATCCGTTACGCTTTTGCCCTTATCTCGTCATCAAAATGTGCTGCCAATTGTCTGATATAATAATAATAATACCGTCTTTATTTGGCTATAATAATACAAGAAATAAAACAAGTAAATGTAAAACAAAATACGAATACCCAAAAGGGCGAAGTTCAGAAAGGTTTGCGAGGGCAAACCTTCTGTTCTGCCAATTAACCCACACTATACATACACTAAAAAAAACTAATGATGAGTATATGCAGTCACATCAAGATTTAACATTTAAATATATGAATATATATTAAAAAAAAACTTAAACAAAACTTAAGTCTGTGCCTTAAACAATATATCATATAATCTATTTCTAAAGGTAGCTTGTGTCAGTATTTTTAAATTATCTGGTAAGGAGTTATACGTATTAGCAATATTATATGAATAAGATCTTTCAAAAAAAGTTGTTTTATAAAGTTGCGGCGTTATGAAGTGCCTTTTGCGTACATTAACACTGTGAACGTCAGTTCTAAATTTAATCTTGTTAAACAAATATAGAGGAGTCTTTAAATGAATTATTTTATGGAACAAACAGCTTGCAAGCAACAACCTTCTATTTTTCGTATTTAACCATTTGAGTTCTGTAAGTTTATATGATATGCGTTGATATTTTCTAATTCCAAAGATTAATCGAAGACAAGAGTTTTGAATACTCTGAATTCTCTTAACATCACTGGTATCCAAGCAAGGACCGTAAATACAGTCACAGTAGCTGAATTGAGATAATACTAGAGACTCGCATAACATAATTTTAATTTTGCGGTTTAAGCTATATCTATGATTGAATATCAGCCTTAATTGAACGTAAGCTTTTTGAATTAAAGTTGCAATATGTTTTTTAAACCGAAGATTTGAATACATCCATAGACCAAGATTTTTTACACATTCTGAAACAGGCAAACGCGAGTTATCAATTTGAATAGAAATTTCAGGTAAAGCAGCATCTCTCAATTTAGGCTTACCAAAAAGAATAATAGAACATTTTTTGAATTAATTGACAGACCATGTTTTCCAGAATAGTTGATGAGTTTATGAATATCGGAGTTAACTTTTTCATTAGCTATAGCAACATCCGAGGAATCGAAAGTAAACAAAAGTTGTGTGTCATCAGCATAAAGATGGTATTCACAGTTATCTAAACAACTTTTCAAATTAAAAGTACACAAAATGTATAATAATGGTTCAAGGATAGATCCTTGAGGTACACCTGATACAATAGGTAGAGGATGTGATTTGTGTTCTTTTAATATAACAGTTTGGGTACCATTGGTTAAATATTTATTAATTAATTCAACGGAGCTATCATTAAAACTCATAAATAGTACATTATGACATATTGTATCAAATGCCCTGGAGTAGTCAATCATAGCAAGAAGACACAATTTGTTGTCATCCACAGCTTTCATTATTGTATCAATAATATTGAGTGCAGTTGTGCAGCTATGATTTGGTCTGAATCCTGACTGTAATTCCGACAATATTTTATGCTGAACCACATATAAACGAATTTGTTCGGCCATAACCTTTTCCAAAACCTTTGATAAACATGGTAGAATGCTAATAGGGTGAAGATCTTTATATTCTTTTGGATCTTTAACTTTCGGTAAAGGGATAACATTAGCACTCTTCCACGCTTCAGGAAATACACTATTAAGCAAACAAAAATTTACTATGTGTGTAATAAAAGGAATTATAAATGGACAACAATACTTTAACATGCTAATATTAATACCATCCGATCCCGTAGCATTTGACTTGATACCAGAGACAATTTTAATAATTTCAACATCCTCAACGGCTTTAAAAGTAAATTTCGTATTGAGGTTTTTATAAATATTATTACTATAAAAATTAATTAATTCATCGTTCGAGCTGGTCATACTTGCTACATGAACAAAAGATCGATTAATTTCACCAACATCCGCCAAGCTGGGGGGAATTTCGCTATAGCTTTTATTATAAACATTCATTATTTGTAATTCCCTCCATATAACAGAATTATTAGTGGAATTTTCTCGACATTTAAATTCTAAATGTGCCTTTTTTCACTTTTAATCGCCGCAGTAGTTAAGTTACGCAATGATTTGTAATAATCCCATTGTACTGGGTTATTACTTTTTTTAAATCGAGTTAAAGCTTTGTCTCTAAGTGACATCATCAGTTTAATATTCTCTGTCAGCCAGGGAGCGGCCGGTTTAGAAATTTTAATACGTTTAAATGGAGCATGTCTGTCAAACTACGTTATAATATTATTATTTAAAAACTCTCTTTTATCATTTATATTTTCAATTTGATAGACATTTCGCCATGGAATAGATTGTAATTCAGCATAAAATCCGTCGCAATTGAATTGTTTAAAATTTCTAAATGAAAAGAAAAAAGGATTCTTTGATAAACAAATATTTACAGCAATTTTACAGTAAATAAGGTGGTGATCCGATATATTGTCGATGTTTATAACATCCCAAGATATAACTTGCTTATCGACAGGAATTAAAATTAAATCAATTAAAGTAGAACTAGTTTTAGTGATACGAGTAGGTTTATTTATAATTTGTTTATATCCCAAAGATTCGATTAAGGAGGTAAATTGAATAGTGGCAGTTTCTTCAAATTTTAGTAAATCAATATTAAAGTCACCTAAGCAAATTATATCCTCACTCATAGATGTAACCACCGCTATGGAGTCCTCTAAAGCGTCCAAGAACTCAACGCATGCAAACTCTCGCCTTCTATAAAGAGTACCAATAATTATTTTAGTATTATTTAATTTTACACTTACCCAAATTTGTTCAATTGCATTACTGTGAGAAGTGATATCAATTGTAGAAAAAATTATATCATTTTTGACATAAATACCTACGCCTCCTCCCAGGTAGCCGTAACACGATCTCTGCGTACGAGCCTATAACCAGGAACGCAAACTGCAGTACTGGATACATGACAAGTAAGCCAAGTCTCGGTAACAGCAATGACATCAAGTTCCGCATTCAATAGATAATCCTTAAAATCAGAAAAATTAGATAGAAGTGAGCGTACATTTAAATGAGCAACCTTAATGTGACTATACATTAAATAAAGGAATACAAATTAACGCACCTGAAAAAAAAATATGTCGTAATGTAAATAATGATAAGTAAACGTACTACTAAAAGAACAAAAAAGTAAACACCTGATACACAGAATTAATGCAAATCGTTTAGACAGTCCAAACTTGAAATTTTAAATATCTGCGAGTTATCATTCATACGCATAAGAATTTGACCATTTTGAACCCACAAATATTTAACATTTCTGGTTTTCTTAAATTCGCGGCACTTACTAAGTAGTTGCCTATTTTCATATGTTAGAGACTCATTCACATATATAGGTTTTGCAGTTTGCATAGCTAGGCCACTTATATAATCACCCAAGTGTGAAGTGTTGAAATTTCTTTTAATTCTTCGCGCCTTGATGGATTCGTCCTTGTCCAGTCAGCTTACAAATTTGATGATAATTCCTCGAGGCTCATTGGGTCGCACAGGATTAGTTTTTAGTCGATGAACTGCATCCACCATCCTTTTTTCTAGTTTGCAACCCAAAGCTTGCGCAACCACTTGAACGGTAGTGAGAATATTTTCGTCCCGAGGTTCGGGAACGCCAAAAATTTCGACAGAGTTTTTACGGGAATATTGATTCACATTATTTAGCTGCCGCTTTAGTTCAATGTTATCTTTTTGCAACTGTGTATTTTGTTGTGATAACGCATCAATTTTTGCAAGGCAGTTATTTATTTTGACGTCTTGTGCTTTTATTAAAGTATTATTTTCTTCAATTCGCGTGTGGCAAAGTTCAATAGATTCGCACATATCAGAATTTTTATTAACGAGTTCGTGTAGTTTACACATAATATCACTCAAAGTAATATCACTTCCAGTAGATGATGATGCACATGATAAACATTTGTATGCCTTTCTTCCAGAGTTTATCAGCTCAATGTCTGCGCCAGGTATGTTTATGCATTTACAGTGATAAGACTTTTGGCACAAGACACACTTCACGAAAAGGCGAGCGGACCCGAGTTTAGTATTACAGGAATTACATTCCGCCATGATTTTAAAGTAAATTATGAGTAATACACTAAAGATTTATTAGTTACGACGTTAAGTGACATAGGAACTTTATGTTTATTCACTTTTTATTAATTATTTCACAGACTTTACACAGAAAAACTGCATAAATGCGAGAGCCGTTAAAATCTTCGACTGCACAGTGCCCCACCATTTCTCTCTATCGGTTCTTCTATTCTGGGTTCTAATTGTTGATAGATGTAATCTTTTTGATGTAGGTATTGCTTCCTAGTGTTATAAAAATTTTGCTTGCTACATTTAGCCTCTACTAGTTCTAATTTAAGGCTTCTTAGGACAGACGCGGTGAACTATGATCAGAGCCGAAAATTGCTAAACTATTGTTCACGATTACAAGAATAGGAATTAATTTAGAACATTTCTCTTTGCTTTAGTATGTTGGTAAGTGCAATAGAATTGGTACTACAAGAGGATTTTTTCCTATATTTATTATATACCCGTAAATTTAGATTAATTTTTTTAATGCTTTGTTGATATATCAAAATTACGCTAACAAATTGAAAATTTTGTCTGGATGTAAAAATATGATTGCAATTTAGAATAAATTGGTGATTAGAGATTTTTACTAAATAATTATTTACAATTAGAATCGTGAGAAAACATTACGCAAAATCGTAGATTCAGTATTTTACGTGGAGGAGATTTCGAGGAGATATTCTAAATTCAGGCAACCCAAATGACAATCACTAACCTGACTACCTGAGGATTACAAGTGATTGACAAGTTATTTGCTTTACTTGGTATACAACTTACAGGAATTATTTTATGTAAAAACAAGTTGAGTAACAGTTCGGTATAGCCGACATGAGAAAATTAATTATTTTCTGTAATATTGTATCGAAATATTTTTAACCAACATTGTAATACATTTGTTGACGGGAAACTTATTATTTTATTAGTAGAAATCTGCTACCTGTATAGAAATTTGAAATTTACGGAAATTTTCCGCCAAAACAGAATTAGTCTTTTTGTTTTTTTAAATGGCTCATGTTTTCAAAATTGCAAGAAAGTGTGTTGTCTTAGTGAAATTGTCAATAAAAAGCAATACATTAATTATTTTTAAATAATTACTGCAGATTCTATTTCTAAATTTATTAAAATAATAATTAAATTATAGATTTACGTGTAGTTGGTTTTAACTGTTTAGAGCTGATTCTAGAAGAGTTGCACCTACAACTCATTCAATCATGATCAAAATCCAATTAAGACTGAGATGACATGTATGTAGTAGCCGTAGCAAAGGGTGCCAAAACTTTTCGTAAGTTGTCTTAAACTTCTCATTCGTTTTCATCGATTTCATGAGCGATTGCTTGAGCTCTTGAAGTTAAATTTCGGTTGCTTAACACTCCAAGAATCGCCTGCCGTTGCTCTAAAAGTCTTTCAATCATGAAATATACGGAATTCCATCTTGTTTTCACATTTTGTATTAATTTATGTTCGGGCAGTTTAAGCTGACTTTGTAGTTCCCGAAGAGCGTTAGTTGCAAGATTAGAATGTTTAAAGTGACCCACCACTGAACTGCACTTACCTAATAAAGGTTTTATTCCGTCCAAATCAAGGCCTTTATTAATAGCTAACTGCAACGAATGAGCAAAGCAGCATATGCTGGTTGGTATATACAGTGAAGATTTAGTCGCATTTACAATGTTCGCTGCGTTGTCATGAACAACTGCTACTACTTTTTCTTGCAATTCCCAGGTAGTAATTACTTCTTCCAACTTCGTTCGCAGATTTTCAGCTGTATGGTTGCTCTTCATATGTTCAGTGGTGAGGGTGTAACCAACCTGTTCCCAAGTAGACGTTATACCATGCAACGTTACTGTAATGTAAGACTCCGTATTTCTGGATGTCCAGCAGTCAGTTATTAGAGCGACAAAGGAAAGTTCGTTCACGGCGTTCAACATGTCTTTTTTTCTTAGTTCATACAGTAAATTAAGCCTGGACTTAATTGTTTTTCTTGTCGGTACTATACACTGCGGAACTACCATCTTCATAAAATTTTTAAAACCCGTTCCTTCAACAAATGAGATTGGCAGCACATCTTCTGCCACCATTGTTGTTATTGCTCCAGTTATAAATTCTTGTTTTTTGTTTATATTCCTGCTAGATAGGAAGGTTTCCGTAATTCTTGGTTGTTTTGCATTTGCAATACCGTGCTGTTCTTGGTCGGAGCTTGAACCCGGAACTGGATTTTCGTTGACAAAAGATGAAGTTTGCGGTTCTGTAGTGCTTAAAGGTCTGAAAAGAAAATTTAGAAAATAAGCATCGTAAAAACTCTAATCGGCGATAGCAACTGCAGATTTTTGTATCAGTACTACAAATTCATACTAAAATGTTTGAATTATAATTGAAAGAAAAGAAATAATGACAAAGTGCATCGTCAGTTTTGGATACGTTCATATAACAAAACGATACTAAAACCTCTTTGCTGATCTCGAAATAAAATTAAATAAGGGGTTGAGTTCGAATTGGGAGCAAGAACGTCCAGGGCGGCAGTGGCGTCGCGCCATCGGTCGCGTGTGGGTATGCAAGCGGGCTGCTTTGCGTATTTTACTGGAGTAAGCAATTGTGCGAACCAATTATTTATAATGTGATAAGTTGCAATATGAGGGGCGAAGCTGCGAGCGCAGCTAGGCGTATTATTAGGTAGTAGTGAATTAATTTAGCTACAGTAGAATGTATGTACTATCGTAGTTAGTAGAATGATGTTTGGTAGATTTTTGGCAATTACAGCAAATGATGAACGTCAGAGGTTCTTGCTTGTGCTAGTCGATTATTTTATAATCAAAGGGTTGGACCCCGCAGGAGCACGTAGTCCGCACAGTGGTCTGTGGAAGCACGTAGTTCCACAATCGGAAGCACGTAGTTCCGTAATGATAATGAGCCCGCGGAAGCACGTAGTTCCATAATGGGCAGTAGCCTAGCAAGATTTACGGTAATTACTGTACTGTGAAAGATCAGTATACTACGAGTTATTACCGACTCTGTACGGGTTGTAACAATAGTTAATCTAGTGGATTACTATTGGGCAGTAGTAGCGAAAAGTACTGACAGCTAACTCAACCAGTGAAGGCGGCGATGAGGTGTCAAAGGGTTGAGGCTGACGGATGTAAGGCCCAGCATTGTGATGCCACTGCCAGGAGTACGGAGCGGCCTGGGGGGCGGCCACCCCCGGTGATCGATCGATGAGATTTACAGGTCAGTAAGTTTATGTTCTTTTACATTTAACTGCCTGCTTCCGCCACTGGGCCAAGGAATGTTCGAACCTGCACTGTTTGCACCCCGTAGCCGCCTTGTGGTCATGGGTGAGTTGCATCCACCACTTTGACATATTTAAGAAGTATCGGAATCTGAATTTAAATATAACACACACAGTCCCGTTTCTAACAGTCAGGTGTGGGGTCATTGCAAACAGTGCAGCGATCATTTTGTGTGTTTAACGTTGATATTGAGCTACGTACTTGATTATAGAAGGTTAATAATCCTTTTCTTTGGGGGTTAATAAAATAATATTCGTAACCGTTTTAATTTCTATTGTGAAATTTGTGCTACTAATCCAGTTTCTTACCTATATTACCAGGGTGAGTTTCTTACTTTGTATGTGCTTGAAATAATTATTATCTATCATAGGTACGGATGTGCTCAGCAATAAGCCTGGACGTAAATAAAATTTGTTTTACTTATGTATGCGAACAACCTCCAGTAATGTAGTCGAAGGGGTGATCAAAACCCTGTACAAGGAAATGTATTCATGTGTGAGCACTGTGGGGGTTGTCGGGTAATTTTATTTATGGCCAGCATTGATAATATTGAACGTAAGTGGGCATTTACCCGGCAAAAAGAAAAAAAATAACATCTGGTAACTTGGGTCCGCCACTAATTACTAAATGAGGGATGGGATATAAATGTATAAAGTCACTGTTATTATAATTTTACTGTGTCATTAAACGTAAATTTATTTAGTCAGTTTGAATTTAATTCGAGCATTATTCCCAGGTTGTCGATTATCGACAGTGCACTTCTAATTGGCACTTAATTAATGACAATAACTGAAACAATAATAAAGTAAAGGTGGTTAGACCAATTTGTAGAATTTTAACGATAAATCGACATGTAACAACAAAGAGAAATTCTTCGCACTTGTTAGTTAATTTAACTTTAGGTACTGGAACAACTCTAGATATTTTCCATGATTCTGGAAAGCACCCTGTTCCGAGAGACTGATTTATTAATTTAACAAATATCTCACCTACAACTGGTAAGGCATCTGTAATTACAGTAACTGTAATATGGTCGCAAGAACCCATTCGTTTAATTTTAGTTATTGCTTTTTTAATATCATTTAATGTAATTGTTTTAATAATGTCGGTAAAGGTTTCACTATGACGGATATACCTGCAATGGTTGGTCATACGAGACGCCGACGTATCATACGTGCTTTGTCCACGGACTCGTCGGAAGATGAGCAATTGTCAATCCCGATACCGGATCGAGCTATGAGCGCAAGTCATCCAATTGCAAGCATCATCAAACTGCGTTGCCAAACCGCCACAACTTTATCGAGATAAAACTGTTTCCGAATTTTATCCGGAAGATGATAGGCTTCCTGTAGATCGCTGGTGCAATCAAATAGAGGAGCTCCGGCGAATGTACCATTGGACTGAAGAAACAACGGTTTATCATATGATTGCCGGTCTAAGGGGCATTGCGAGAACTTGGTCCCAGTGGAAAGATGAACTAATTAAAGCCTTTCCACCGCGCACAGATATTTGCGCAACATTAGAGGAAATGTTAAAGCGCAAGAAACGCCCCGATGAAGGGTATGTGCGCTACTACCACGACAAATTAGCGTTGATTAATAAATGTGGAGTTCTGACTGGTAAAAACGCCGTCCAGTGCATTCTCGGTGATGTTGTGGAAAGCCATGTCCAAGTGGCCGCACGATCAGCAGACTTCACTGAACCAGCGCAACTGCTAAAATATTTAAAAACCTGTACTTCACCGCCCAAACACCATCGTTCTTCTTTTCTGCAAAAAAAGAAGTTCTTGACAAAACACGCAGTTACGTTAGTCGCAAGACCAGAAGCAAGTCGTTGCTTCAATTGCGGTGTACATTCGGGACGTCCCTTTCAGCGACGCAATGGATCTGGCCCACCAAACCGCGGTGCTTCTCAACCAGCAACAAACCAACATGTGGCATTATGACTGCATGATAATAACCCAAACGTAAAATATTTTAAGGACATATTAATAAACGGGAAACCTGCATGGGCATATGTAGATTTAGGGAGCGCCTGCAACACAATTCGGCACGATGTTACAAAGCAATTTAAATTAGACGTCGACCCCAGAGATGTAATCACTATTAAAGGTTATGGCTCAGGACAGGTACATACATTGGGGAGTACAAGGTTTCTCCTTGAAGTAGATAAAATTACAGAGGACATCGTGGCGCACGTTGTACCAGACGACTCCCAGGAAATTCAAGTACTACTGGGCCAAACGTTTACAGAGCGTCCCACAATCTTAATCATTAAAGATTCGAAAAGCCTGAGGATTCTACGGCCAGCTTCAGAGATACCAGGAGAGGCGTGCGAAGAACCATCTAAAATAACCTTGTGGGCCAAAAAGGCCACTGTTCTGCCAGTGAACCATATTGTGAATTTGGAGGTTCTTTGCAGACAGGCTTCGAAAGGTGACTTTTACGTTGAAGCCAGTATGCGGGGAGAAACTGGCCGGGAACACGTGGTTCCCCGTACTATTATATCTCTATCGCCGAATGAATGTGGTACATGTCTACCTATCATTAATGTATCCGACCGTGACATAGTGATTGGGACGAAGAGGCCAGTAGCCCGGGCAAATTTGTGCATTCCAGATTCAATGGACCATCCAACCGTTTTACGATTGCCTCAACAGCAAATTGTAGCGTTACCAGAGGAACAAATTAACATCGGTTCGACGGACCCGGCTGCTACACTGCAGTTAATTAATTTGCTAAAAAAATATAGGGACTGTTTCGCTCAAAATATCAGTGAACTAGGAGTAGCAAGATCTGAAAAGATGCGTATACAATTGATGGATGAAAGACCTATTGTCTACCGCCCGTATCGGATGTCCCTGTCAGAAAGAGAGAGAGCTAGGACAATTATTGGAGAGTTACTCGAAAATGATATTATTCGTGAATCTCAGTCTCCGTATGCCTCTCCAATATTGTAATCGTATCACTGTCAAAGACCGGTACCCATTACCGAGAATAGACGACCAAATAGACCGTTATCAGGTTGTGTCTACTTTACCAGTTTAGATCTAAGGAAGGGCTACCACCAAATACCCATCGAGGAAGCTTCAAAGTCAATGACAGCTTTCGTAACACCAGATGGCCACTATGAGTATAACCGTGGCCTTTGCAATGGTGCATCTGTGTTCCAAAGACTAATCAGTAAAGTTCTGGCCCCTGCAGGGAATGTAGCTACGGTCTATCTCGATGACGTTCTTATTCCAACAAACACAATTTCTCAAAACCTTGAATACTTGGAAGTAGTCCTGTGGCAACAAAAAGATCCATTGGTATTAACCTAGCATTTATTAAATGTGATACATGGGGAATGTTTGGTGTTTTTAATATCTCTCCTGTGCTGTTTTCTGTCATCAACAATTAATTACCTAGGGTTTGAAGTATCCCCCGACGGAATACGACCTGGAGAGGTAAAAACAAAAGCCGTCCGTGCCTTTCCGACTCCAACGAATACCCATCAAGTTCGCCAATTTATAGGCCTTATAAGCTATTTCCGAAAGTTTGTGAAATACTACGCCATTATCGCTAAACCGTTCACTCGCCGCACTAAGAAAACAGCTACGTGGACATGGAATCATGCTGAGGAAACAGCATTCCAACACCTGAAAGGAATACTGCAGAAAAGACCTGTACTCCCATTATATAACCCTTCATTGCAGACAGAAGTCCACACTGATGCAAGGCCAAAGGGTCTCGCTGGAATTCTGTTGCAAATACAAGATGGAAAACTACATCCCATAGCCTACTTTAGTCGACAGACCAGCTCTACAGAGATGAATTATCACTCTTACGAACTCGAAACGTTGGCTGTCGTAGAAACGATACAAACATTTCGAGTATATTTGTTGGGCACAGAATTTAAGGTGGTAACTGACTGCAATGCTCTAAAGACAGCGTTTAGCAAACGTGATCTAATCCCACGCATAGCGCGTTGGTGGTTACAGTTACAGGAATATACGTTTACCATCGAATATCGACAGGGAAAGCAAATGGCGCATGTTGATGCACTTAGCCGAAATCCGGAACCAAGTGAAACGGTTGTTATGCACATAGAAGCTGATGCACAACTCACAGATGAAAAGATCAATCTCATAAAGGAGATATTGCAAAAACCTCCAGGCACCGATTACGAACGACAAATCTACAACAATTATGCATTAAGAAATGGGCGCGTCTACCGCATAACTGTACGGGGAATTCAATGGGTTGTACCAAGAGGTTTGAGGAGCCAAGTAGTCCGTAATGCACACGACGTATTGGTTTCCCAACATGCGAGCTTATGTTGAAAAGTACATATCGTGTTGTATACCCTGCCTGTACAACAAGGTGCCCGGTGGAAGAAAAGAAGGCTACTTACATTCCATCCCGAAGGATCCAATTCCGTTTCACACACTACACATAGACCACCTGGGGCCATTTCCAAAAACACGACGAGGCAATACCTTACTCATCGTAGTGGTAGATGCTTTTATGAAATTCTGTCTACTGAAACCTGTCCGATCCACAAAAACTAAATACGTAATTCGATTCTTAGAAAATGTATTTAGCACATATGGGAAACCCACCAGACTCATATCGATCGTGGTACAGCGTTTACATCTGGAAACTTCAAACAATTTTGCCGTAATCACAGTATAATACACATACTAAAAGCAGTGGCCACTCCACGGGCAAATGGACAGGTGGAACGTTTCAATCGTACCATCTTAACGGTACTTTCAACTTCTTCCGAATCCGAAGACAAATGGGA
This sequence comes from Agriotes lineatus, assembly GCA_940337035.1. NCBI lineage: Eukaryota > Metazoa > Arthropoda > Insecta > Coleoptera > Elateridae > Agriotes > Agriotes lineatus. The sequence goes on from CALNHX010010404.1 coordinate 22,444, forward strand.
CGAGTGTGTACCAAAGGTACAATTTGCAGTTAAGAATACCATGCACAAAGTGACTAAGAAAACTCCCAGTCAATTACTGTTGGGGTATCAGCCTACGACAAACCCCGAGAATGCAACGATTGATACATTGGAACTGGAATGTGTTGCGGCGGACATTCAAACAATGCGCGCAGAAGCTGCGGACAAATTAAATCGAGATCAGCAAAAACAAGCTGCACAATTTAACAAAAAGAGGATGGTTGCCAAGAGATACCAGGTCAATGACTTGGTATTAATACGCAAAAATATCATTGGAGACGGTGCCAGCCGAAAGTTGAAATCTCCGTTTAGTGGTCTGATGATGGTTAAAGAGGTGCTACCTCACGATCGGTATAGAGTGGTTGACATGCCCGACGCAAGCAGAAGCAAGAAGGCTAGATACGACAATATAGTCGCGGTGGATCACATGAAGTCATGGATACCAACGGGTGGAGTTTCAGACAGTGAGGATGAAACGGAGAACCTCTCTACTTGTTAAGACTGAAGATCCAGTAGTGTCATATCACGAGGACGCGAATGAACTCAGGTTGACCGAATGTTAGGGTTAAATTACTTGATAGTTTAGGTTGCTGTATTTTTAAGTTAATTACTATGTCTAGCATTTATTTAGTGTTGATAGTTCGAACCCTAAAATGTAACACATTCTTAATAAATATATTAGGTGATGAACGCCAGAGGTTCTTGCTTGTGCTAGTCGATTATTTGATAATCAAAGGGTTGGACCCCGCAGGAGCACGTAGTCCGCACAGTGGCCTGTGGAAGCACGTAGTTCCACAATCGGAAGCACGTAGTTCCGTAATGATAATGAGCCCGCGGAAGCACGTAGTTCCATAATGGGCAGTAGCCTAGCAAGATTTACGGTAATTACTGTACTGTGAAAGATCAGTATACTACGAGTTATTACCGACTCTGTACGGGTTGTAACAATAGTTAATCTAGTGGATTACTATTGGGCAGTAGTAGCGAAAAGTACTGACAGCTAACTCAACCAGTGAAGGTGGCGATGAGGTGCCAAAGGGTTGAGGCTGACGGATGTAAGGCCCAGCATTGTGATGCCACTGCAGGAGTACGGAGCCGCCTGGGGGGCGGCCACCCCCGGTGAGTACAATTATTATTATCGATGAGATTTACAGGTCAGTAAGTTTATGTTCTTTTACATTTAACTGCCTGCCTCCGCTACTGGGCCAAGGAATGTTCGAACCTGCACTGTTTGCACCCCGTAGCCGCCTTGTGGTCATGGGTGAGTTGCATCCACCACTTTGACATATTTAAGAAGTATCGTAATCTGAATTTAAATATAACACATACAGTCCCGTTTCTAACGGGAAATCATACATAACTATCTAGTCTAGAAAACAGAAGATCGCTACAGTAAATTCATGGCACTTTTCAATTATTTGTCTAATATTAACGGTTGATCTCTGGTTCCTTTACCGGGGATGAAACCGGCTTGTTCTTGAGAAATTTGTGGTAGTAGATATGGCTTTAGCTGCTCTTGAACTATGTAGAGCATTATTTTACTCGCATGGCTTATTCAAGCTATTGTTCTATGATTTTCACAAAAATCTTTTGTCCCTTTTTTGTGTAACGGAATGTACACTGATTCCGTCCACTCTGTTGGCCATCTTCCGTTTAACCATATTTTGTTACAGATATGATGGATAATGTTTACTCCCACTTCTCCGGTTGCCTTCAACATCTCAGTAACAATTCCATCTCTGCCTGCCGATCGTCGGCTCTTTAGCTTTTTAAGAACTGCTTCCACCTCATTTCTAAGTATCGGTGGCTCAAGTTGTTCTGGTTGTGTTGATAGGATATAGGATGCAATATTAAAATAAATACTATGCATTACTTACTCTTGCCTTTCCTTCTTGTTCGGATAATTCATTACAGTTTTTTATTATTAATTCGAACACCTCTTCCCAAGCATTTCTAGATTTCATTCGGTCTTGGTATTTATCACACGTTTTATCTCAAATCACACTTCTCTCCTCAATCACACTAATAAACCTTATTGTCTAGATTTCCTATTATTAATTTAAATATGTGTAAAACGCAATGTGTGTTGTGCAAGACTCAAAAACAACTGAAATGCGGTTGCAATTTATTCTCTTCACCTGCATTTACTGGCATGGAATTAAAAATACCCCGGCAGCCGTAATGACTTAAGATGGTTGCGGACAAATGTTATTTGTTTGTCGTCGGCTTTTTCGCCCGCATAGTATCGAATTTCGAACCTCGGGATCAGAAGTTCAAGCATTACCTTCATTTATTTTTTTCTCATCTCAAAGGAATAATGAAATAATAAAGTGTAGAACATGAAAAAAAAAGAAGTCATATTAGTATTCTGAATTATTAGTGTATTTTTCTTATTGAACATTAATATTATAACATAAATCACAGGCTGAGGTCTTAAGAAGTTCTTATATCTAATTAAGATACAATATAGAGTGCTTTAATTTGACAACGTTAATTAATATTTAACACAATTAATTTAGCTACTTCTTAGATTTAATTCTATAACGTTAACATACGTAGTAGCACCCATTACCGCTTATACAATTATTTTTCCTACATTTATTTTAACATCAAAAATGGGCTTTTACAAATTACTCATTATTACGAGTAAATAATAGTAATTTATTATACAAGACGATAAAGTTAAATTTTATCCACGAGTGAATCGTTTAACGTCGAGACGAAGTCGAGACGGTAATGATTCAAGAGTGGATAGAAATAACTTTATCGTCGTGTATAATACAATATTTTTTTCTATAGCAAGAACTTTAACAATTTCTAAAGAAATAATGACATTTCAAAATGTCAGTAGCTAGATTGGGTTGCTACGATAATACGAAGCTGTCATATTTAATTTAAACAAAAATTAGAAAATTAAATTACTTTATCTATCCTTGATGTTAAAGTGCTACTTTATCTACCCTTGCTGTTAAAGTAAAACTTGACCTTTTGTTTTGAGTTGATAAAAGCACACTTTAACATGTGCTATAGAAAAAAATTAATTTTGTAGATTTTTGTCTTATATTTTTATCTTTTTCAGATATTTTTTTTTGGTACACTTAAGTAACACATACTCCGAATGCCACAGCGATACAAGGCCGGTCGGGACTCGGTTCTCGAGTGTTGACCTTGGACATGCTTGCTGTGGGACAAGACGGACATAATCAGCGCAGTGGTATATGCGCCCAATAGATGAACCGCGCTAGATGAACCGCTAACAGCCTCATATACCTAAGCGCGTATTTAAATATAATTGAATAAGATATTTACATAATTGAGCTCTATGATTATGGAAAATATCTTGCGTTAAAACATGATTATTCATTACGACACAATTCTACACGTGAACGAAGCTGTGCAGTACGAATTCTCAGGCATGCGCACGAGACGCGTAGAACTCAGAAATAGACGGACGTCGCGTCGGTGCCGTAATAGTTTCGCCCGTTCCCAGACCCTACTAGCACTATAGGAGTATTACATACCTATATGTTCCGAACGCGACTATCAGTTACACCACAAGAGCAAAACAAAATCGGTTATTTTACTTCCCGACTAGCGAAGCGTATTCTGCGAAAAATTATGGCAGCGCAGCTACAGTTATTTTTTAAGGAATACGTCGAGTTGGAAGGAAGTAAGCGATTATTGTTGATGATCGAGTGATATTCGTTACGATTATATAATGAATGGAAAATTAATTAAACAAAAAAAAAATCGTGTTATTCTGTAGTAGTATTAAACGTATTAAAATCCCAACAATATTACTATAACAACCATGTTCAAAATCATGGCTCGAGATTGAATAGTTTTAATTGCTGGACCCAGCGAAAAACCAAAACGGTTATATTACCTTGCCAAGTCTATAATCGCTGATCTAACTATGATAAATAGGCATTTTCTATTGGCTAATGTTGTAACGTGGTATCGGCGATGATAATTTGAATGTTTTGATATCTGTTTAGGCAAATATAACATTATAGGAAGTACGGAGTTATTTTTTAAAAACTCAATTGCAGCAGGCCCTGAATAGCCTGAATCAGTTGGCAATACTGAAATGTATTGTTGGGGACACTGTAAGTCTATGTCAAATCAAGGTTAGCAGGTTAAGCTTTGAATCAGTCTGTGTCAAAACTGACCGGTTAACCTAGAATTTGACATAGACTTACAGTGTCACCAACATCACATTTCAGTATTGGCAACTGATTCAGGCTATCCAGGGCCTGCTGCAATTGAGTTTTTAAAAATCACTCGGTGTAAATTTAGTTGTAAACGTTATAACATTTACCAATATATCGCAGTAAACTTTGTTAACAGTGTTGCTTTCTTGTAAGGTGTTAATTTAACAAAGCGATCCCGGTTTGCGGTTGAATGTCAGTACAGATGATAAATGGCTACAAAATCGTCGAATTCTAGAACGCAGCCGATTCATTTTTCCATTTATAAATTAGCAGATGATACCAGCCAATATTTGTCTTTCAAACGCAATCTTGTTTCCAGTTATAAAAAGTTTACTTTTTTTCTATAGCACATGTTAAAGTGTGCTTTTATCAACTCAAAACAAAAGGTCAAGTTTTACTTTAACAGCAAGGGTAGATAAAGTAGCACTTTAACATCAAGGATAGATAAAGTAATTTAATTTTCTAACATTTGTTTGAATTACATATGACAGCTTCGTATTATCGTAGCAACCCAATCTAGCTACTGACATTTTGAAATGTGATTGACTGTCCTTATTTTCTTTTGAAATTGTTGAAGTTCTTGCTATAGAAAAAAATATTGTATTATACACGACGATAAAGTTATTTCTATCCACTCTTGAATAATTAACGTCTCGACTTCGTCTCGACGTTAAACGATTCACTCGTGGATAAAATTTAACTTTATCGTCTTGTATAATAAATTACTATTCTTTACGATTTTTTGTTAAAAGAAGTGATGCTTTCTTAACGATTTTTCGTTTAAAAAAACGACTTTAGTAACCACTATGAAAAAAAAAAATAAATCTGTTACATTGATTGCATTTCGTGTAAAGATATAAACTACAATTAAATTAAGAATAGTATATTTCATTACGAGTCAATTCAAAACCTGCAAGCTGCCAAATATAGGGAATTCCATAAAAAAAGTAAGTTTTATTTGCCGCGCTTTTTTGAGGCACCCTGTATAATCAAAAGTATTTTAGTAATGTGCACCACCTTTGCACCTACAACTAAGATTTTTATTACTTACATTCCGCCGATGCTGACACGAAGAAAAATTATTTGGAGGGGGACGGATTGGGGGATAAAATAAATGAAAAAGATCAAGGTGAAATAGTTTGTTAATTATAAATATGATTCCACAAATTATTTCATATTTCTGAAATCGCGTAGGATAAATCTCGGCCTCATCAATAGGGTAAATCATAGGTCAAAACTTTCTTTGGAACACTTGCACATGGCATGCTATTAATAATTAATATTTATTGCTTAACACTAATAGTGTAAAATAAAACCTTAGCAGCTCTCAGTATTTATAATTGGGTAGACTTTGGGTAGACTATTCAAATCCAATCCAATGTATCTGAGCAGTTAAGTAAACCGTGAAGAAACTAAATTTTTGTGGAGAAAATTTAATATATTTTCTAAAATTATATTTTGTCACTACCCACTTTCTACTAACGACTTTTGCTCTGGAACTTTTAAATAAGGACCTCTAGTTAACCCGAAGCCCGACTTATGATTGCCAAACCCGAAGTTTTCGGGTCGAAATGTCAGTGTTGGTTACCCTACCTTATATAAGTGTAACTCTCATAGTTTTAGAACTGCGAGTATATTCCACCCCGTCGTGGTTGTCGGGCCCAGTATTGTGATCGTCTAAAAATATTCATGTTACATGTTTATGCATATCCCAATTCGAGTTTGAATTACGTCATTAGCAGTAGTGCCACCTACCTAACAGAGGCTGAACTATTTTTAGCAGAGAAACACGTATCAAAGCTCAAATTACCAACATTTACTCACGATGAGCTATTACAAGAATTTGTTGCTTCTAGGTTATCTGCTAAACTTCTGGTTCAAATTATTTGAACTTTTAGTATGTTCCAGATAAAACTCTAGAGAATATCGCCCTCCATTTTGTTTTATTTTTTGAAGAGTGTTTCTTACAGAAATAAATCGTCGAATTTGAAGTTCAAAAGTGCACTAAATTTATATTTTTTAGTCAAAACCGTGATTTATAAACTAAATTTTAAATACGGAAGCCATCTTCCTTGAATCTTTCTGCTTATTTTCGTATATTGTAGTGTAATTTTGGTTCAGTATTAATCGCACTGTATGCTCTCGAGTGAAGTCATGATAACCGCAATTTTAAACTAAATTTCGTAAGAGTAAATCGCCACCTTAATCTGATAAAAACCATTAAAGCAAGCAGGGCAGGGTTCCAGTCGCGCAACATGTCTCCTGTCTAATGGACTGGTCCGTTCTTCAGAATACGTCCTATCCAACCAACCTACCCAATGTGGGAACGCAGAACCTACACCCGTTTCAACAAAATTAATATGAGCAGTTGTAATATGCTTCTCTTACAGTTCTTTGTTTATTATTATATTATTTATTATATTATGGAATAAATAAATAATTTCGTTCACCTCAAATTAATTGCTATCATTTCCTTGGAAGGCACACTTAATTCCATTACAGTATCTTCTTTTCGAATATACTCCCATAACAGATCTACCAGAAAGTTGAATGCGGCTGGACTCATTCGGAAGTAAGTGAAAAATGTCTCCTCATGTTGCAGTAACTTGTTGAAGAGCATGTAAAATCCACCCTCCACATACCTTACTTGCAATAATGGGTGGATCCAAAACCTTTGTTGAATTTGCTTTCTCCTTCGTCAATTCAAAATGAATAGCAGTAATTGACGTCTTCTCTTCATGGTACTTCACGGTACACTGTGGCATCACTGCGTATTGTGTTAATTTTAAAGGGCTACCATGGTCGCTGACTAATGGGGCCAGGTGGACAAAGTATAAAATTTGAGGATTTACAACAAAATAAATTCAACTTTGGCAGAAACAATTTTAATAATTTCAGAACAGATGAAAGGAATTTTAATAATAACTATAATAGGAATCTGGATAGATGGAGGAACAACCAATACAACAATAATAACTATGAAAGGAACTACCAAAATAGGAATAATTATAACAATAATGACAGTAAAAGATATCATGCAATGATTGACGAGAGGAATAATGAAAAATCAAAGCAGGAGGAAAGTAAGAGTAGGTATCCTCAAAGACAGTATATTAACACAATATTTAAAAATGTAAATGACAGAGAAAGACCGATGCAAGAAAATCAGATAGAAGAAGCCGAGGTTTATGAAGAGTGCTCAGAAGATAAAAAAACTTCAATTTTAGTTAATTTAGTTAAGAACCTCACGTATTTTAATACTAACTATGAAAATGATGGAAAATTTTTACTTGAAGAGGAAGAAGATAATCAAATTTCAACATTACCATTTATAAAAGTAAATTTAAATTTTCACGAATATTTAGCATTAATAGATAGTGGAGCAATGGCCTCATTAATAAAGGAAGAGATAATTTAAAATAATTTAGATATCTTACATAAGAACATAGTTAAAGTAAATAAAAATAGATTTGCTATCTGCAACCAGAAGGAAAATATCAACGACTAACCGAATGTTGAATGTTAAAACAGTTATTAATCAATGGGAAGGTGTTGTTAGATTGTTTATAGTTAAAGGCCTTAGCGTGGATATGGTATTAGGTATTGACATAATTCAACAATTGGGAATTAATGTAAATGGAGAGCAAAGATGCATTCATTTAACGGGGTTAATTACGTCGTGGAACAGTACCAGAAGTGGCTGCCAAGAAAATAAGTGTTGCCAACCAAAGAGTATTGGAGACGCATTGAAATGTAATGAATGTATAATAATAATTATTAATAATAATCTAATAGTGAATACAAAGAGTGATTATAATGATAAAGGGGTATTGTTGAATGAGTTAAAAATAGGTGAGACGAATATACAATTTAAGGGCCGAATAGTAGAAATAATTAACAGAAATAAAGATATTATTAATGAAGAAGTAGGACAAGCACATGTAAACTCCCGACCTCAGCTGTGGATGTTTTCGCTGGACGACAAGCCATTCGAGCTCAAATTCGAGCGAAAGAGCTGTGAAATGGGATATCCACAACTGGAGCGAACGGGGGACACTTCGGAATGAGCTGTAAGGGCAAGCGGTCGCGATCGGCATGCATAAATATGAATCTGCATTAAATATGAAATAAACGGTTTTTCTGTATTTTGTACATCATTATTAACAAAGACTCTTTTACAAAGCAGCGGTGGGATCCACCTTTGCGTCGTCCGCTCGTGTTTTGTGTCACTAAGTGCCAAAACCTAATTATCGTTAGTTTTGTGTGAAGTGACGGTACTCGACATAGTGGAATCTTAGGTGAGTAGTAGAAACTAACAGTAGCAAGAAGCATGTATGTGTCTTAACCTGATTATTTCGATTTCATAATTGGATTGTAAATTGTAAGGGATACAGACAGAATTTTGAAAGACCAAGTGCTAGCCGAAAGTTTTGTTTAGGTCGCGCGGGGTCATGTATGGCAATAACTTATGCACGCAGAGCGGGCCCGCGCACGCATGATTGGTTTTAACGGACCCAACCCCTAAATGAGGCACGATCGGTTTTAAGTGACACCTAAATATTTGACTTTAAACGAATCTCCGAATTCTTGCTAATTTGTGACTTGAATTTGTGCTAGAACTAGTGTTTACATTGATTGACTCACGCATCAATTGACTCTCGAAATCATACGTACGCATATATATTTACATACTTGTTATTATTACTGGAAATGGGACGGTCACGGATGCGTTCCTCGAGCAGTTGTTCTCTTCCAGCAGCACTGACGGTTACGACTACACATGCGCGAAGCCTGCTAGGAAACGTTCGCGGTTAGGTACAGTATGATCACATAATGTCAACGATGAGTCTAATGTAAACGGGCCACCGACCGCGTCGAACGTTTGGAAGCCCTTGTGGAAAAGCTAATTTCACAACAGGCTCATCCAAGCACAAGATCACCAAGGCTTTATGCTAAACCTGAATGCATCCCTGGATTTACGCCGGGTAATCCAAATCTCACATCTACCAAGTGGATAGCTAAAATTAGACAGTTAGCGAAGGTAAACGGCTGGGACGAGCCAACGATGGTCTTTCACATGCAGAGCCGACTAAGTGGTTTAGCTTGCAAATGGTATGACAACTTGCCGTCGCATCAAATGACGTGGAAGCAATGGAGGTGGTTGCTACTGAAATCATTCCTTGATCACCAGGACTACGCAACGGCGTTAAGAAACCTCCTCGGCAGGTACAAGTTACCAAGCGAATCCTGGGAGCAGTATTATTTTGATAAGATAGTACTCGTTAGTGCCTGCGCCATTACAGGAAAAAGAACAGTGTCTTGCGTCATAGATGGAATTAAAGACGCAGGCACTCAAGCAAGTGCACGGGCGGGCAGATACACAACCCCAGCAGCCTTGTACGCTCAATTTTTGTCATCTTTAAGGCCTGAGTTCGCCCAGATGTCAGACGGTTTTAAGACAAATCATTTTCAGTCCAAATTTTACAAGGATCATTTGGCAAGTGGGCATAAGAAGCCAATGCAGACAGGAATGAAAAATTCTGAGCGACGCTGTTACAACTGAAGAGAAATTGGCCATTTCGCAACTGCCTGTCCTAAATCGAAGGTAGAATGCTCGAACTGCAAACGACTGAGACACCTTGAAAAAGACTGCAGACGCATGGAACGACACCACAAACAAATGCTATTTCTTCGAGTGTTGGGTGAACAGAAAGCCTACGCACTTGTACGTGGATTCTGGGTGTGGTGCCGTTCTAATTACGGAAGATCTAGCCAAAACTATGGGGCTGAAAGTGCAACCTTGCCTGCTTACGATATGTGAGTATGGTGGCGCATCTGTGAATGTCGTTGGACAAACCGAAATCTTGTTAAAAGTAGATCACGCAGAAAGCCAAGTGGAAGCACTTATTGTTCCTGATGCGGTTCAGCACATACCAGCTATGGTTGGGCAGCCCTTCCTGAATCAACCCGAAGTTCTGATGTTGGTTTCTGGTAAAAATGTTCGTCTATTGTCTGCCAGCGATGACCTGACGCAAGCCTTGCAAGGACCACCGAAGAAAATACCACTATGGGCCAAGGAAGGTACAATCATACCGCCCAAAATTGCTGCTTTCGATGCAGTAACATCCCGTGGTGTCATCGACGACGATGTCTATGTGCAAGCTGGTTTACGTTTACAACCGGGAAGGGAGCATTACGTAAACGACTGCGTAACTAAATCAGAGGATGGCCTCGTGATGATAACGAACGTCTCACAACAGCCGCTACAAGTAAGTACTGATAAAATCCCAGTTAGGAGTGTAGTCTGTTTCGAAGATAAGAGCTTCAAACCAGTTATAACCATTTTATCGACTGCTATAACAAGTAACACTTTGACAGAAAAAGACATGACATACAACGGTGACAGAAAAAGACATGACATACAACTGTAACCTAACTCCCGAACAAACAAAACAATTAATTGATTTAGTAAACGAATTTAGCTGTTGTTTTGCGCAAAGTACTAGAGAGCTAGGAAAAACTGATGTACTCAAAATGCCTATTAAGCTAACCGACGAAACGCCAGTCGTTTATAGACCTTATCGTTTAGCCTACACTGAACGAAAGGTCGTCTAGAACATAGTAGACGATTTATTAGATAATAACATTATTCGCGAGTCCGACTCACCGTATTGCAGTCCCATTCTTGTTAAAAAGAAAAATGGCGAGCAAAGGATGTGTGTAGACTACAGGGCTCTAAATTCTAAGACTGTCAAGGATAGGTACCCCCTTCCACGTGTAGACGATTTTTTGGAAAAATTAAGTGGATGCCGCTTTTTCACAAGTCTAGACCTAGCTAGTGGTTACCACCAGATAGAATTAGAGGCATCGGCAATTCCCAAAACCGCCTTTGTACCCAGATGGGCATTATAAGTATCTAAGGGTCCTTTTTGGCCTCTGTAACGCATCCGCGGTTTGCCAACGAATAATTAACAAGGTCATTGGAAATTTGAGGTATAAAAACGCCATTGCATATATGGACGATGTTCTGTTGCCATCTGAGGCTTTCGAATCTGGAATGCAACTGTTGAGAGCTGTTCTAGAGTCAATGAGAGCAGCTGGCTTAACTTTACGACTGTCGAAGTGCCACTTCTTCTTGGAAAAAATCGAATACTTAGGGCATGAGATAAGTTTAGAAGGCGTCAAGCCAGGTAGTAGCAAAACCGAAGCCGTATCAAAATTCCCACTCCGTGCGATGTACATGGAGTTCGACAATACCTTGGACTATACAGCTATTTTAGAAAATACATTAAACATTTTGCCATAATTCAAAGACCATTGACAGCTTTAACGAAAAAAGATGTCAAGTTTGAGTGGGGTATCGAACAACGTCGAGCCTTCGAAACCCTGAAAGAAAAGCTGGTGTCCAGGCCCGTACTGGCGATTTATGATCCTCAGTCGGAAACAGAAGTGCATACGGACGCGTCCAAATGGGAATTGGAGGAATTCTGGTACAAAAGCAAAACGGTCAACTTAAACCTGTAATGTACTATTCAAGGCACACCTCGAAGGAGGAGCAAAGGTATCACTCATACGAACTGGAAACAATTGCCGTAGTAGACACATTAAAGCACTTCAGGACATACCTAATAGGTATTCATTTTAAGGTGCTAACGGATTGCACTGCCGTACGAATGACATTCAGTAAACGAGACCTGACTCCGCGACTCGGGAGATGGTGGTTGAGCGTTCAAGAGTATACCTTTGATGTTGAATAACGGCCTGGACAAAAGATGACACATGTGGACGCTCTGAGCAGAAACCCAGTTACTAGTACATGTGCTAATCTGCTAAACATTTTTGAAGAAGACTGGATATTAAACGCCCAATTAACAGATGAAAGATGCAGGTTTTTAATAGACGTCCTTTCAAAACCTCCCAATGATCGCGAGGAAAATGATATTCACAAGGAATACTGTTTAGAAAACCACAGGTTGTATAGGCTTACTTTGAGTGGTAAGAAATGGGTGGTGCCCAAAGGAGCCCGCCGTCAAGTAGTTCTTCATTTCCATGACGACATTGGTCATCTATCGCTAGACAAGACGCTAGTTTCTGAGTTGTTGTTTACCATGTTTATACAAGAAAGAACCCGCGGGAAAGCAGGCGGGTATCTTCATCCCATTGAAAAGGTTGCCGTTCCATTTGATACTGTTCATATTGACCATTTAGGCCCGTTTGTTAAATCTAAGCGCAAAAATTCATACCTAATCGTGATTGTAGATGTATTTACGAAATTTCTTTTCATGAAAGCGGTACCTTCTACGCAAGTACGACCATTAACAACGTTTCTAGATAGTGTTATTGAAAATTTTGGTGTACCAAGACGGATAATTACCGACAGAGGAAGCTGTTATACAAGTAAACAGTTCTTAGACTTTTGTAAGGGTTTGAACATAAAACATGCTTTAAACGCTACAGCCACTCCTAGGGCAAATGGTCAGGTTTAAAGGTACAACCGCACTATTCTGTCCTCTATCTCAGCATCTACGAACGATAAAGAGAGATGGGACCAGATGGTGGCCAAAGTACATTGGGGTTTCAATTCAACGATGAATTCTACAACGGGAAAATCCCCATACGAATTGCTGTTTCGATTTGCACCAAGGGGTGTCTCTAACGCTGTCCTTGACAACAAGATCAGTTTGGAGACAGTCCACGATACAGACCTCCAAACCACGAGAGCTAACGTAAAATGCTTTGTAGATGAAAAACAAGGCAAACGGAAAGCCAAGTACGATGCGCATCGATCTGTAGGAAAGTCCTACAAAACAGGAGATCACGTACTAATACGAAAGGTTGCAACGAGTAACCAAGGGCAAAGTAAAAAGCTAGTCCCAAAGTATAGTGAACCCTATGTTATAGTAAAGGTTCTCGATCACGATCGTTTTGTGATCAAAGATCCGAAAGGCTCTTCCCGATAGCAGAGGAAGTACGAAGGCGTGGTCTCGCTTAATAAGTCCTGTAACTTTGAAGTAATTTCAGAATCGAACGAAAGTTCCGACGAGATAGTTGCAATTTACGAAGATATTGCAACTAAACTGAAATCAGAATCGAACGAAAAGTTCTGATAAGGTTGTTGCAATTAACGAAAATATTGCAAGCGACCTTGTTGCAATTAACGAAGATATTGCAACTAGAATGAGATCAGAATCGAACGAAAAGTTCTGAAGAAGTTCTTGCAATTAACGAAAATATTGCAAGCGACCTTGTTGCAAATAACGAAGATATTGCAACTAAAATGAGATCAGAATCGAACGAAAAGTTCTGAGGTTGTTGCAACTAACGAAAATATTGCAAGCGATCTTGTTGCAATTAACGAAGATATTGCAACTTAAGTGAGAGAATCGAACGAAAAGTTCTGATGAGGTTGTTGCAACTAACGAAAATATTGCAAGCGATCTTGTTGCACTTAACGAAGACATTGCAACTACGTGAAAAGAGCTCTGAAGAAACCCTACACAGGCGGAATGTGAGACAGGTTATATTAATAGGATACTAACGTAGACTAAGAATGATTTGCAGGAATTGTTTTCAGGCGTCCGCAAGGTTCTATAGCTGTAGTTGGCAGGGGAGTCCCAATTCTGTTATTTTGATGATATCTTATTGTTTCTGAAAACGAACAACATTTAAAGCATTTATAAATTGTGATAGAAATATTAAATAAAAACGGGATAAAATTGAATCTTTCAAAATGTGAATTTATGCAAGAAAATGTAACATACTTGGGATATGAAATAAGTAAAAATGAGAAACGTCTTGAGGAAATTAAGAATTTACCTCGTCCGAAGAATCTAAAGAAGTTAAGAGGTTTATTAGGTGTTTTCAATTATTATCAAAGGTTTATAAATAACTACTCAGAGTTGCAAATAACGAAGATATTGCAACTAAAATGAGATCAGAATCGAACGAAAAGTTCTGAGGTTGTTGGAACTAACGAAAATATTGCAAGCGATCTTGTTGCAATTAACGAAGATATTGCAACTTAAGTGAGAGAATCAAACGAAAAGTTCTGATGAGGTTGTTGCAACTAACGAAAATATTGCAAGCGATCTTGTTGCACTTAACGAAGACATTGCAACTACGTGAAAAGAGCTCTGAAGAAACCCTACACAGGCGGAATGTGAGACAGGTTTATATTAATAGGATACTAACGTACACTAAGAATGATTTGCAGGAATTGTTTTCAGGCGTCCGCAAGGTTCTATAGCTGTAGTTGGCAGGGGAGTCCCAATTCTGTTATTTTGTGTTTAATTTACTAACCTTCAGTTAAGGTTATTTTTAAGAAAATGTTAAGGATAACCTCGGTTCACAGTCCAGCCTATTCCACGAGGACGTGGAAATGAGTAGCGTGGCCGACTCTAAACTCCCGACCTCAGCTGTGGATGTTTTCGTTGGACCACAAGCCATTCGAGCTCAAATTCGAGGGAAAGAGCTGTGAAATGGGATATCCACAACTGGAGAGAACCGGTGACACTTCGGAATGAGCTGTAAGGGCAAGCGATCGCGATCGGCATTCATATATATTAATCTGTATTAAATATGAAATAAACGGTTTTTCTGTATTTTGTACATCATTATTAACGAAGACTCTTTTACACACAGAAATATATTCATAGGTTGCAGGTTGATGAATCAAAAAGTTTTAATAGCAAATCTTATCCTATTCCTTTTGCATTAAGAGGACAAGTTAAGAAGGAGATACAGAAAATGGTAAAAGAGTTAGTAATTGAATCTTCAAAAAGTAATTTTATTAATCCTTTAGTAGTTGTTACGAAATGTGATGGTTCACTTCGTTTAAGTTTAGATGCACGCAGAATTAATCAAATAACAAAGCCACAATATAAATCTCCACAAACGAGTGATGGATTGTTAAGTAGAATTTGGGATAAAAAGATACTTACAAAATTAGATTTAAAGAATTCGTTTTCACTTATTCCATTGCATGGAGAGTCAAGGAAGTATACAGGTTTCAGTATTGATGAGGAGATTTTTCAATTTAAAGTGGTACCATTTGGTCTTTCTACATCATGTGCTGCAATGCAGAAAATTTTGAATCAATTTGAAGACTTTTGTGTGCATTATATTGATGATATCTTATTGTTTTCTGAAAACGAACAACATTTAAAGCATTTAGAAATTGTTATAGAAATATTAAATAAAAACGGGATAAAATTGAATCTTTCAAAATGTGAATTTATGCAAGAAAATGTAACATACTTGGGATATGAAATAAGTAAAAATGAGAAACGTCTTGAGGAAATTAAGAATTTACCTCGTCCGAAGAATCTAAAGAAGTTAAGAGGTTTATTAGGTGTTTTCAATTATTATCAAAGGTTTATAAATAACTACTCAGAGTTGACGTAACCTTTGGTACAGTTATTAAGAAAGGATGTTAAGTGGATATGGAACGAAGAACGAGGCATTGAATACAATCAAACAGAGGTTTCATGAAGGATTATTATTAAAATATTCGAACTTTAAAGAAAAGTTTATACTTTGTACGGACGCTTCCGATCAAGCAATTGCAGCGGAACTAATACAAATACGAGAAGGGATAGAAGTACCAATATGTTTTATTTCAAGTATGCTAAAAGGGTATCAAATTCGATACCCCATAGCGGAGAAATAAATGCTGGCGATCATATTTGTAATTAACAAACGTAAATTGTATTTAACTGGAAACAAATTCGACAGTGAAACGGATAATTCAGCAATTTCATTCCTGAAAAATAAAACTTTTCATAATGATAGGTTATACAGATGGGCATTGTACTTGCAACAATATGAATTTGAAATTAAACATAAACCAGGAAGATTAAATGTAGTTGCAGATTTCTTAAGTAGAAAATATTTACCGAACTATGAAAAATCAAAACAAATCTTAATTGGATTTGAGAACATTTATGAGGAAGGAAGGTTGTCAAGACAATAAATTTTAAATAAACAAACTTTAGAAGAAATTCAAGAATTAAGAAATTTAGTATTGCAAAGTCAAGAGAATGATTATAAAGGATACAAAATTAAAGAGGACTTGTTGGTAAAGGTCATGGAAAAGAAAGAGTTGATGGTTTTAAGTAGGGAAGACATGTTGTAAGTTGTTGAGGACATTCATACAATATTTGGACATTGTGGAGCAAGAAAAACTTGGTTAATGTTTCGTGAATGTTATTATAGGAAAAATGACATTAAATTAATTAAACTATTAATACAAACTTGCCAAATTTGTCAGTTTGCGAAAGAAAAGAATTTTAAAAATCAGAATATTGTTAAAAGTATTAGAGTAAACGAACCGATGGAACTGGTAGCTACTGATTACTTGGGAAATTTAGTTACAGGACAGTATGGGTACAAGCATATTCTGATTATGGTAGATGTGTTTTGGAAATTTATAAAATTATATCCAGCGAAAAGGGGCGTGTTCACAGCGACAGACACGACACCGGCACGGCAACGACAGCGATGCCGGCGGACCCGTAATCTCATGTAGGGAATGCTTTCCCACTTGCTGATATACCGGTATCGTGTCGTTACAGGCAACGACTTGTCGGCGAGCTGCAGTCTCTACTCGCGTCGTCGACGAATTTTTAATATTTTTATTTTATTCTGTGTGAGTGGTGTGGAATTTTTTGGTGGAAACTTAACAAAAAATGGCCGGTTTTAAATACGATATAGTAACATTAATTGAACTAGTAGAATCTAAGCCCTGCATTTGAGATAAAACCAATGAAAATAACAAAAACAAAATACTTTGGGACAAAAGTTGGCAGGAAATATTTATATATTTATTTATTTATTAAATTTGCACTCAGCCAACAGCCGTTAGGCCAATTACAGGCGTCGCTGTGCAGTTATGAGGACTTCCAACCCCACTAACGACTGTCATGATGTTGTATGACCGCCGGGACCAACTTTTTTCCGTGATAGCCGTACCACGAGGCGTCGAGAGATGCAGCCGTGGAACTCCCATCCAAGTTCTGACCAGAGACAGCGTTGCTTAACTCTGCTGATCGAACGTGGACGCTTGTTCGAGCTACACCACTCGGGACCTTACGGATGGATGGATGGATATGAGCAATTATCACAAGCGGAAAAGAAAAAGACAGGTAAGTACTATTAATATTCTTTTATTTAACAAAATTTAAATTTTCGATAACTGCCAAGGTAATTGTCCATCTTTACTAACAAAATAATTGGCAAAGCACGAGCCTACACCGTGTCCTGTTTTATTAGTTGACTGTGTTTTAACAGGTGGTAGGTTTTGTATTTTAGAACCAGAAGAAATAATCAAATCTTCCGTGTGATATCCATCTTTTTTGTATCTTACGTTATGTAATACAATACAAGCTTTTATAATATTTTTTGAAAAAGATTTGGATACATTAATTGCTCTGTGAAATATTCTCCATTTGTTGCTTAAAATTCCGAATGCTCATTCTACATATCTACGAACTCTATGTAGTCTATAGTTAAAAACACGTTGTTTGATATTCAAATTATGATTTGAGAAATCTTAAAGAATATGCTCATTCAATGGAAACGCATTATCGGCAACAAAAACATAAGGAACTTTTAGGCACATTTCTGGTGTTATAGTTATTAAGGTACTAAGGGCATTATGAGTAAAATAAGAGCCCAAGATTGTTAGTGTACTAACCGAGGGCCTTTGGCCCGAGGTGTGTACAACAATCGCGGGCTCTTAGCTCATAATGCCCGTGGTGCCTTCAAGGTTTTATGTCCTACCAATTTTCTTACCTAATTCATATTCAATTCATATAATTACTATGATATAGTATTTAAGATTGATCTAGTTAGCTGATCTAAGTTAGATTTGTGACA